>JAHQZX020000887.1:0-57934 GCA_019804575.2 Pseudotulostoma volvatum
TGTTGTTGCGAATTATGGCTTGGAGTGGTTGAGTTTTTCGGGGGGTCGTGGGTTGCTTTTGGATGTCCGCCACCATACGCTCTTCGCAAATCTCAGATGTACGATCGGTGGCAACAATCAGTGCCGACAAGCCTACCAAGATGGGGATCGATAACCAAGGCGCGTTAGCTCTTGCAGCTAATCCGACCGCATATGCGAGAAGCAAGCATACACATCCGCTACCACGCTATGCGTGACTTTATCGAACACAGAGATATCAATGCTGTATACGTACCCACCGAACAAATGCTTACCGACGCCCTTACCAAAGTGGTCAACCCCATCGTACAGCAGCGGATTATGGAGTTACATTTGAGCGAAACAACGTTCGCCTAATTGGGTAATCTAATTGACAAGATTTTAGGTCCATCATCTATCTAGATCTTCAGACCGTGATTATAATTGAGCGTTCAACAACCCTCAAAGCATTCTGTCTTTGCTGGTTTCTACATTCTTTTACGGGTTGCTGAACGAAGGGGAGTGTGTAGTAGTCTAGAACCACTCCCACATCGTTGAGATTTTATCTTCTAGTGACATCTACGTGTATAATAGTCATTCATTAGAGACAACAGATATTATATCTTTTCCTCCTTAGCTACATGGCTTATACGTCAGCTACTGTAGATGCAGCGGTCAGCTCCCGTAACCTATTTTCCTTGACAATTTCCCATGGTGAAGGTATGATAGTTGTATCTAACAAAATTATGGGCTGCCACTGTTCCTCTCAAGTCGCAGCGTTTTAACGCGACAAAGTTCAAACATTTCATATTGGCTCAACAGCCAATGCAGTTGTTTAAAATCGGGTGACGATTTCCTCTAGATATTAAGCAGGCATACTTCCCGGTACCAGACTTGTGCCCAATTTCCCGGCACGATAGCTGTACCTAACGTGGCTGGCTCTAGTTTGTCGGCCGGTAATAATACCATAATTACAACCAATACTGCATTGAATCCATGATAATAGCTGGTACCGTACAATCTATAATATGTAATCCGACAGTTGCAGTCCTCTGGTCTCATCGTCAGGGATATCTCTTCGGCTCGTCAAAGATCGTGGGAGAGAAGTATCAACGCGTCATTACAGAAGGTGTTCATAATTACAATATGTAGAAAGCATATAAATTTACGAGTACCGTAATACTAGTAATTGTCTCCCGCCAATGACCCGGCTCACCGCTGTTGCAGCCAGGGAACGCTTTACACTGTTTTCTCCTAATAATAATAATAGAGACCTCGAACATCCAGCCCCTTCCACAATATAGTATTTCAGTAACTCACATTTGTATTTGTGACATGTATGCATGTCACGATCCACCTGGTTTTTATTTTCATGAGTCGTGAGAAAGAGGAAGATTATCAGTAAGTTGATCAAAAAATCTAGAGCTAGAGAGAGGAAGAAAAATGTTCTAGCTCTATAAGTCTATATTATATATACTAATATAATAATTCTCTCATACAGGTAGGCTATTTCACATATCCGATCGATTCTTAAAGCCGGAGAAATCCCTTTTCCTAGAGTCTTTATTACCGACCGAGTTTTTCGGAGCATGGAGTCAAACGGCTTCTCTGCAGCTGGCATGTCAGCCATAATATTGTTGGCCATGCCAAAAGGCATTTTCAGGTAGGGCTCAACAATGATGAGAAGGGCCCGAAAGAGCAGTTCTATCAATTCATGAAAGACTGGAAGTCGGTCTTGAGATTTCTAAACTGTCGCGGAGTTCACGGCCAACTGGAACTCTTTCCAACAAACCCACCCACAGCCTCTGGTGAAATACGTTCAGGATACATGGATTGGACCACACAAAACCCGAATAGTTTGGGCATGGGTAGATACAACCGGGCACTTTGGCCATCGAACGTCATCCCGAATCGAGGGGTCACATCGGTTGGTTAAAGAATGTATTCTAAACTTAACGGGTGATCTCTATATTACTGTTCAGTGTCTTCTCCGTTTCTGAAGAGCCCAACATGATAACCAGAAAGTTACGCTCGCAGATGCCCAGTCACGGTTGACACAGTTGCATGCATCTCTTCCCGGTATACGGGTCTTATCGGTTATATCAGTATATACGCCCTGAATTGGATCGAAGCTGAGTGGATGATCAGGGAGCGAAGCCCCCAGCGATGTCCAAACGAACGCTCCTATCGAACTTTCTGGGGCTTGCCATGTCGCCATTGTAACGATACTGGGATTATCCTTCCAGATTGGTTCTAGTTGCATGTAGTTCACGGATAAACATACTCCGACCCCTAAATCTTGTATATACTGGACCCTGACCCTTATGGAAGGACCAGCGAACAATTCTATCATTTGTGTGTGTCTATCTATCACTTTTGTTCTATAAATGCATCATTTATGGTGATCCTCCACCTTAGTCACGCTTTCCAGTACCCTGTTCGTTATAGCTATCGACCACGGTTTTATATGGATTCTAAGTCGCCGATTGCCCTGTCTGATATCCATTCTCATTGGTTGTACAGTTGATCTCGACGGCCTGAAGCTGGAAACAGCCGGTATCCCGAGAATCAGCAGTCCGACTACAGAGAAGGAATGCGAATAAAGTCACGCCTAAAAAGGGCCAAGGCAAGCAGTCGAAGCGGTGGGATTCAACATGGACTGAGAGGGTCGAGCACGGTCAACGGGTTTTGAGGCTCGTCAGGATGATCAACATTAACTGTCTATACAACCAGCGCCGGCTCAGTGCTACTCCACTGAATCCAAAGAGACTGCCAATATTAAGCTTAGAGAATATGGTTCATACGTGATATTTATGACGCGAACGAGCTTAGTGAGCACTAGGATTCTGCCATTACCTTGCCATTACGGGATATCATTACAACACTAGTAAATTTGTATGTTAGCCTACGTGTTATCTATAAGCGGTTAGACTTTTGTGTCCTTATCAATTCCTGTCTTTATTTAGCAAAGATGATCACTATTCTACTATGTTATAGCGCTGGCCATCTACTCCTAATCTTATCGGTCTATTTCTTATCAATTACCTTGGTCATCGCCAGACAATTACCTCGTTAGTTTCAGCAGAATTTTATGTTTGTTTTAAATTATGTAGCAGTAAGAAGGAAGCATGAAAACACCTTTCTCTTCACCTATTGCCCGTTACAGGGTCGCACAGTCTTCTATGCCTCTCCCCTCTCTAGCACTATTTGCCTTGCCCCTACCATCACACGTCTTCAGACTCTTTCTTTTGATAATGGCAGCTACTATGACCAAATCCTAAGTGATACTAATTTAACGGTTGAGTGATTAGGGGGAGTGGGTAAATACAACTGTTACTCTAAGCCAGTCTATCTATCTGTCTATACCCATACATTATTCCTAGGTATACACTTGGTGCCACCCTTGGGTTTTCGGCGTCCCTTCTACTATCAGGTAAAAATACATGCATGTACATATTTACCTGCTAAAGGACGATAGCTGTGCTTGATAAGGAGTAGGACGGTGAGTTTCATGGGTTGCTTTGGTAGATCAGCCTATCGTGCCTGTTTTCACGCCTTTAGACTTTCCGTGGTAGTTATTTCGTTCCCATCTACGCCTTTTCATATAGGCGACTTCCTCTGGGTTGATCATGGGCTGTGGCTAGAATCATTCTGATGTCCGGTTATTAAGATCCTCCGACTCAATCCCATCAGCCTCTTGAGACTTCCGCGTCTTCAGAGCTTTTTTCCAGGAGGGTTGATCGCATCTATGCATATACTCCGCTTGGAGAGAACGTTATATATAGAGCTTCCGGCCTTGTCAAACTCGTGAAACCTCAGGATCTCTTTGCTTGGGGATCTAGGGGAAGCCTCCGCCAGGCTATGACTGGCGAATTTAAGTACTAATTAGTGGTAATACTATGTCTTTATTAATATATACATGTAGCAAGACCATTATGATAGATATAGTATTAATATATCTTATTTTGTTGTGGTGTACTAGGTAGATAGCATTGATCTTGCTAGTCTTCAAGCCTCTTATGGAATTTGAATCAGCTAATAAAACATGTCAAAGGCTTATCCATATGTTAGAGCTAGCTAGTGTACGTATGTAGGGTGATGCAACAACTGTAAACCTATGCTATTGTACAGGTCCACCTCTTAGATATCTCCCGATGAGGGTTTGCTAGGATTTCCGAAATGGAAAAAATGCAAGAGCCCCTCACTTCTAGATGGCTACTCGCACCATTTATAAATTTCGGCCTATTACAATTGACAGTATACATGTAATAAGCCTAAGGCATGTTTACTAAATTTAAAAGAGAAAAGTATACCAGGTCGAGGCCTATGGAGAGTACTCATATAGCTATAAATAAACCCGGAAGGAGATCCTCCCTTTATGACTTGTACATGCAACTCTCCTCATTATGTATTCGGCACTAGCTCCATATTGAGGCCTCAATAAGGGCTAGCGATGAAAATAACAATTTCTCTAGCCCTCTAGTGATTAGTCTTTCATCTACTTAAAGAAGGTCCGTACCTTCCGCTCTTAATCGGCTAGCGAAGCATCGTACATTCCTCCTCGGCCTTGAATTGAAGGCCGACTGGAGATCCACTCCCGCCAACGACTAGGCACACTCTAAATCGGCCAGGATATCGTATGGAGTATGGGCCCTTTAGGACTTGAACAGAAGATGTTGGGTTGGCGGTAGGAGACTTGGTTTGTGAGAGCAAGGCTGAGAAAGACCAACAGTCTAAATTTCGGATCGGGGGGCCCACTCATTGAAAACATCTCGGAGTGTCGTCTGAATCTCTTTAATCCCCTCCAGTCCTTACTGCGCGTATTCCCCCTTCTTGTGACCATGCTTTAAAAGAGGTTATTCGGTGTAAGTATTTAGACACTCTAGGCGGGAATATCCCCTCCTATCCCACTACTGTTTCTCCCGTATGAACTCCCGATAGTGAGAGTTATGGAAGGGGCTCTGTCAAGATTGAATAGGCTAAAAATTGCTACCGGTCAAGTCCTCTATCAAAGTGAGACAAAGTTTGTTCAGGGAATGAAGAAATCTCTGCCTCGCAGACCTATCGCACTTGTGCAATTGCTGACATTGCCCAGCTCATTTTACGTTACCAAGATACAGAATGGCCAGACCTTTCTATAAAATACGCAAGTTCTACATCCTCGAATTGTGAAGAAACACTGGCATACTAGTATTCGAAGCCAAAGCCTCATCGTCTTTAATCGATCCCCTTATCCTATAAGGACCAGAATGCATCTATAGATGAGAGCAGCCCTGAAAATACAGAAATGCTACGAGCTCGAGGCGCCGCTACTTTCGATCTATTCAACGAGGGGACTTTACTGTCCCCTGCTCCTAACAGAACAGCCAATGCTTCGATAAAATAGACAGACTCTATACATAGATACAAAAAGACTCGATCTGGGATTGAATCACAGTCACGGGAAAGGGGGATAATCAACCCGACATCGTAATCATATTGGTGTAGATGAGAAGTTAGTACTAGTAATAATATACGGCCCTGAAGAAGAAGAAGCTATCAAACAGAGACATGAACCCGTTAGCCGGTCCGAGGTTTACCGTTCTAGCGATTTACATGCTAGCTGAAGAATGTGGCAAGAAGCTACTTATATAATGGAGTGGACTAATAAGAATGGGTACACTAAACTACCAATCTAGCTGAGATGGAACACCCAGTTTATTATGTTTCTTCTTGTATATTGTTCGTTAGTTTATAATCACTGCCCCTCTATTTCCAATCATATAATTGACTGGGCAGACCATGTCTTCTTTTTTCTCTCAACTTGATGTTCTTGCCCAATCTAGCGACGTGCGTCTTAACCCTGCTGATATCCTCTTTGCTATACTTCTTGATTGGGCTTTAAAATGGACTACAGGCGTTGTAGTAGGTGTACAAAAGCTTTACCAGCCGGTTCAGTCATTCCTTTCAAAACCGGATGACCTTTCCTCCAAAGTCTTTGTCTCCTGTATTGGCTGCAGGACTAACAAAGCGTGTCGAATTCCCGAAAACGCACTGCTAGTCGTGCAGTCTTGGGAGACTTGGACCCCAATAATGCTCCTGTGGCAAAAAGATTCATGCCGGCACCTATCGCACCAAGATCTAATCCCCAATTTCTAGCATGGAACAACAGTAAGAGTCAGCTCGAGGATGCTCCTTTCATACCTCCGGAAGACTGGAAACTACTTGAGAGCTTCCACCTTGAGCTTGAAAAACACCAAATGGAATATTGTGAGAGGTGCAAAGAGAAATGGTTCGGAATGAGGCTTAGAGTCTACAAGTCATGGCCTGAGGCTATATGTTACCAATGTTGGAACAAGGACTAGGCAATACAGGTGGTAGGGACTCCTTCTTTTCGGCCGCCAACAACATGGATCCGGGTGCAGTTCCACCCACTTTACCCGTTTTAAGCCAAGTGGAGGAGATGGTTATTGCTCGGGCACATGTACGGAACGTGATTGGTCCGCCCAAGGAATCTCTCATATCCTATTACAGCTACCCTTGCAGTCGTTGACTAGGGATTGCGCCAGCTTAAACTGTCGACCTGACAAAGACCACTCCCAAGCTCTTGCCGTTGAAGATGGAGAGGCTTCGATATCTCGATCTCCTTACAGGAAGTACAGGGACCGTCTGACCGACTCTAAAGGCGGTCCTCATCTTCAGGATGTGAGTCTTTTTCAGTGGTTGCGGGAATACAGCCTCGAGGGAAAATTTAACTAGAAGCTTCGGCCGAAAGCTCTCCAACGGGTCATTAACTACGATCCAAGATACTCAAGCCTCCGAAATTCCAGTGATTATGAAGACTGCTGCCGTGTCGAACTAATGCTCCGTCGCCCGTTCGTTGACCTGGATGAGCTTTTGGCTGTTGATGGTGTCAGGTTTGATACCTTTTCGGATGCGTTTCGATCTTGTCGAGAGTCTCATTCTCACCCACCCGATTTTTATGAGGAGCCTGTTGACCCTGATGCCGACGGCAATAATACTGATATTGAGTATGAACATCTTGGGGAGGAAGAGGATAGGGTTGAGGATGTAGGTAATGATGAGATGTATGCTCGTCGTGGACCACGAAATGATCTCAGTCGGGTAGAGGATCCATACAGCCTGGGGGATCGAGATCTCGACCGGCAGCTCGATTGGACACCACATGTTGGCCGTTACGACGTTGATAACAAGTGGATCAATGAGATAAAGGCTCAATTCCCTGCCAATCAAGATATCCAAGACGCTCTCAACCCTGATTCTCTCAACGAACAACGGAGGCTGTATGGCTTGGTTACTGATCACTATGCCGATGAGCTTTCAGGATGAAATCCTCGACAGTTACTGCTCAACGTCGACGGTGTTGCGGGAACAGGCAAAACATATACTATTCTCCAGATTAGTTTGCGGCTGGAGGAACTGGCAAGGCGATATAACAAGCTGAATCCAGTTTTACGGTCGGCTCCAACTGGAGTAGCTTCCTTTGGTATTCTTGGCTGTACAATCCATTCTCTTTTGAGCCTTCCCGTGAAGAATCAGTCCTCTGATCTGTCAAAAGCGACCCTGAAGTCTTTGCAGGATACTTCCAAACATATCCGGTATCTCGTCATTGATAAGAAATCGATGGTCGATCTCAAGCCGTTGTCCTTGATTGAGGCCCGTTTGCAGCAGATCTTTCCTTCTCGCAGCTTGTTGTGTGGTGACTTTTACCAACTGCCCCCTGTGGCTGGTGTAGCTCTGTATGAACGCTGCCCCAAAACCAAAGATCTTTATTTGATATCGGGCCAAATAGCATATCGAGCTTTTGATCGAACACTTCAGTTGACTCAGCTTATGCGCCAACAAGGAGAAGATCCTGTTGCTGTTCATTTTCGGGAGGCACTCACTAATCCTAAGGGTGAATGCTTTTCGAGAGGAGGACTGGCGTTTGCTCCGCACCTGCGTGGACCATGGGCTTTCTCCAGAGACTGATTCCTTTCGGGATGCTCTGCGTGTTTACTTTACCAACGAAGAGGTCTGGGTGTAACAGACCTAACACATCGGTTACCAGTACTTGACCGCCTAGCTTACTTATGTACGGGGTTCCCTCAGTTCTTTTCCTTTCCTTCCTCTCTTTCCTTTCTCATCTTAGTATTCTTGTGTATAGTAGGCTATTATGTATGAATACAATATCATTTAGTTCTGCGTTGTCACACTGGGATTATAATCATCGTCAACTTATCAACCTGCAGGCACCTGTGGTCAAGGTTAAAGCACGACACACTAGCCCGGAGCAAGTTAAGCCTCTTCTGACGAGGCTGATAACCTTGATGCGGAGGTTTGCTTGTGTATTGCTGCTAGGATCATACTCTCTCAAAATCTTTGGACTGAGCATGGTTTGGTAAACGGTGCTATGGGTACTGTTAGGGATATCTTTTGGAAGGCAGGTCAGGATCCCTGGTCCGACATGCCATATGGGCTTATGGTAAAGTTTGATTCATACAGTGGACCGGTATTTTCGAACAATTCTGGCTCTTTTCTAGGTCGCTATGTGCCGATATTTGCATCTACGGATACTTTTATGTTGGGAAAGGCCCAGTGTTCAAGGACCCAGTTTCCTGTACGGATTGGATATGCCATTACAGTCTACAAATGTCAGGGAATGACAAGGGATAAGATTGTTATTAGGCTGCCTAACAAGACTTTGCGTTGGGGGTTTTCTATATTGCAATTTCACGGGTGAAGAAGTTGTCTGGCCTGCTTTTTGAGGCAGGGTTTGATTATGAGAGGTTTGGTCACTCTATAAATGATAGGATGAGAGACAGGGATATAGATCTGGCCGTTCGTGGGAAGCAAATGGTGAAATAAATAAATGGACAGCTTTTTTGTAGCTTTTTTGTAGCTGGCCTTTCTCCATCAAGCTAGCGCTTTTACTACCCGAACGCACGTGACGGGTCTATCCTATGACTAATAAATAATGAACAGGACGTTAAATCTTGAGGATGCAAGAGGCATGGTATATTGATTTCGCATTGGGTGGTTAGAGATTGTGGGTTTGTAACCACGATATTGGTCAGAATCCTGGAAAGCTCAGCATGGTTAGAGATTTTAAGTGAGAACCCCGTGACCCCGAGCTACAATCCCGATATGGTAATCATATCCCCAATTTTACCGACATCACGTGGATTCCGTTACTCTGACTTGGGATATGGAACCCGCGATGATGTGTGAGGCTTTTAATCGCATCCACAATAACACTTAATAAGCTACCCCAATTTTCCGTCGGACTTTCAACCCAACTATTGTGGCCATGGGGGCCCTTCCCAGTACGAAACCTTCGAAAGCCTCTTCGAAGCGCCCAAGCCCAAGCAAAACAAGAGGGATTTGTTCTCCGCATCGTCCGGAGGTCCGATCAATCGGCTCGTACTGGCGAATATACGCGAGTTGACTTGGCCTGCGATAAGGGGGGTAGCAAAGTCGAAGGATACACGGCCAAGAATCCGGGCCATCGCTTTACAAAAAAGCAGGGCTGTCCATACTCTTTATATGCCAAACAGTACTTCCCTAGGACTTTGGTGATTCAGAAGGCAGCCCAGAGTCGCGATCTATCCCAGCGCCCCGAAGCCCTGGTAAGACATTGCCATGAAGTTGCTTTCAAGCAATGCGAAAAACTCTCTGCACTCGCGAAGATGCCGTCCGAGGTTATCGCTTTGAGATTCGAGGTGTGCCTGAAGATTCAGACGACGAGGAAATTTCTGCTCGTAACTGTGAGCTAGGGTGGTTGTCAGTTCAAGATGTTAGGAACATCCAGAATCGCCTCCGTGCCTCGAAATATGGGCCTCGTTCGCTAACTGAGAAGTTCTTCTATGAGCTGAACCAAAGGAAGGTTTTCTGGAGGGGGAAATTCGACGAGAATAATCGGGTTGCCGACATCTTCTGGATCCACAAGCGATGTCTAAGGATGTGGAAATAATACCACAACGTCTGGCTGCTAGACGGGACCTACAAAACCAATAAACTCAATTTGCCCCTTCTTCAATTTAACAGCACAACGAACCTTTATACTATGTTTAACACTGCCTGGTATCTTATGAGCTGTAAGGATGAGGAGTCGTTTCAATAGACCTTCGAACAGATGCAATTCTTCGCCCAACAAGAAGGGATCCCGGAGCCGATGGTTATCGTGAGCGATTTCTAGAAAATTTCGAAGAATGTTGCCAATGTTGTATTACGAAAACACTCAACAACTGCTCTGCCTTTGGCATATCCCCAAAAATGTCGCCCATGATGTGAAAAAAATATGGGATGGGCCATTGGAAGGGACTGCCCTTGGCGAGGCGGCTACAGCCGGTAGCCTTACCTTAGAAGAATGAGCTCGCGCTGATCTGGATGGCGAATTTGACGCTGGTTGACCTGAAGGACTCCGAAATCTTCAGGATGAATGGATTGGCCGGTCATAGCGAACAGATTCCTCGAGCCGAAAGATCGCGCCGATTTAAGTGGTGGCCGCGGCGCTCCTCCCGAATACGAAAGCCAAGATCATTCAATGGTTTAACAACCTGACACAATAGCTTCATCACGCTGCCGCTTCGAAAATAATGCGGATGGGATTTTAACCACACCAGAGAATATGTGGAACCTTTGGAGGACCCTGCATGTAGGATGAATTTAGTCACTAACCAGCCTAGGAGCATTGGGTATCTTGAAGAGACGTACATGCCCCTTCACCTTCAATTCGTTCAGTGGGCTATTTCCCGGTACCAGATTACGGGATCCGGGGTCACTCCTCGCGTAGAAAGCGCTCACGCACAGTTGAAACGGTATCTGAAGAACCGGCTCCCAAGCCTTCACGAGCTTTGCGAACGCATTAGCCTTCTAACAAAAACAAGCGCGACCAATACAAGACCGCCTGTGATCAGCAGCGACAAATTCGTTTGGCGAAGTATGAGCTGTACGACGAATTGTGCCCTCTTTGTAGGGAGATTAGTCAGTATGCCCTTGAAATGGTATATCACCAAATTCAACAGGAGCGGGCAGCTCTTGAATCTGAAGGGATCCGAGGCGTCAATTAGGAGCTTTAACACCCTGTATGAGGAGCTTTAGGAGGTAGTTTGGCTTGCCGTGCAAACATGAAATACTGAATAACTACTTGACTTTCAGCGAAGTATTCAAGTTGGAGCTATTGATACACACTGGAAGCCTGACGTCATATTATTATTACGATTATTATTTATCCAGGTTTAGAGTCCGCATGCAGCCTTCTTGGCTATGGCAGACTATCAACTCAATGAACTCTTAGAGTTCTACAGCTTGTCCTCGCTCCTTCCAATCGCCTTTGGTGCTCAGAGCATTTGAGTTGACTAGTAGACGGCTAGCAAACTGTTCTTGTTACATGATGGGGTAGGTTCGGTGCATGATTGGTTCTGAGCTACACACTAGTCGAGTAGCGGTGGCAGCTAGGCGGGTGCCCAATCCACTCATTACCAACACTGCTCTCCAATGCATAGCTCTACATGGGGTAGTTAGCACCTTGCTTGCTGAATACCTGGAGGTGTGGCATCACAGTAAGTGTCGTCAGATTTAGATCTCATCGAGCCTCTACTAACATGATACCTCGACAAGGCGAATCAGGTCTCATGATGAAGATGGCAATAGTGGAAGGGGGGGGTAGCCGCATACAAAAGCCACGCAAGAAGAAATCATCACACCCAGAGAGAGGATGGACGGACTACAGCGAGATATCCTGCAACTGCGGGCTGTCGAGCTGTCGGCTACACTGTCAGCTATGCCGTTGTCTTCACAGTTGCCTCCGCAGCCTCCGCAGCCTTCGCAGTTACCATACGGGCAGTCTTCACCATTACCATATGGGCAGCCTTCGCTGTCACCATACAGGCAGCCTTCACAGTCACCATACGGGCAGCCTTCGCTGTCACCATATGGGCTGCGTCAGCGCAAATGCCCGCCGCCAACGCCTCCGCCTCCACCAAATCCCCAGGCCGCCCGATGTACAGATCACAATAACCTAATTCAACATGGAGCGTATGTTCAGGGTATTCGGTGAGTGGACTCGCCGGAGCAAACAGGCCCATAATGGCAGAAATAGATATCATATTTCCTCGAATTAATTACATACATTTTAAAAATATAACATATAGGCTTCATGAAATATTTAAGTGCCGTTGACAGTCATCCGCTTCGCTGCAAATCAAGGCGGCAAGGCAAGGATATCAGCCGGATTGCGCCGCACGAAGCTCGGTTCTATACCCGAAACGAGTTAGCCCCCGTCAGATTAACGAAGCATCTACTTGTCACAGACGTCATGCAGTATAGTAAATCCCGGCAGTACAACGTTCCAACCTCTAATTGGTTCGGATCGCGGCACAGTGACCAAGTACCCTACACCCTCAAAACTTTGCAGAAGTACCGCTTCTTCAACTCCACAGCAACGGCACTTTGCCAATCTACCACGTACATGCACCATACAGCATAAGGAGTGATTCTGATTCTATCTATTATATCCCCAATCTGGGGGAGACAACTTACCAACCAAACATCGGATGGTGCAACTGACGCTCTCTGCATTGGTACTTTAAGCGTCCTCAGCATCTAGGACCTAAACTAGCATTGGCTCCCAACCACTGGCAAGTCTCAATTCGGGAACCATTTGCAGTACGCCCAAGGGCAGACGATATGGACAGAACGCGCCGTGGCCTTTCTCATTGGGAGATTCCATCTAATCCTAGACGTACATAACAGAATAATGAGATGCACACCTCATCGCCCGAAAATCAAGAAGCGACTATGACTAATAAAGAACGTAGTATGCATCCGGGCGGCCGCAATAGGGACGCGAACGCGGAGGATATAGCCAAGTAAAAATCTCTAAATTCTTTTGTTAATTCTATGCTTGAAGCCAATTATTATCTAGAGCGCCCGGCACCCTTAAGTCCCTGCCGATGTTGCTAAGCTAAATTCTTCAACGCTTTGTTCAGTGCCTAGAGGCAGCAAACCACACCCCAGTTACCTTTCCCAAGTATCCCAGCGCCGAATTTAGAGCTACCATCACAGGCGCATCCAAACCTAGCTTCCGCTCCACATGTAAAGGCTCCCGAAACAATTAAAATAGATAGTGATAGAGGTGGATATGCTTCTGAGGGCGGACGTGACGCCGAGGATAGTAATATCGCCCAAGAGCACATAGTAGGTGTTGAAAACGTGGCTGTTACTACATCGCGGCGGGCACGAGCTCCTCGACGTGTAGCGTTGTTGGTCACAGAAGAAGTCAGTACCCTAGACGCCTCAGATACCACCCACAAATTAGTAATGTTATCAAGTCTGCCTTATGCCCATACACAGCCCAACTTTGATACCCTGGCCCCCTTACTAACCATATACGGTATAGATTGGGTGGTAAATACCGGCGACATCACGTCCTCAATATGTTGATACTCGTTAGGTTGGGCATATGCAGTCGGATAATAACTTCTAAATGACCTAAGTCCTTTACGGATGAAAAATTTTTTCGAAGTTGAGCCACTAATAACAGGCAGGCGGGTGGGGATCAATCCCCTTATTTTAGTCAAATATAACCGAGTTCATAAAATGAGTTGCGTTTTGCCAAAAACAGCAACTTGCTGGAAGATATGGGCGGTGATACTTTTCTGCCGGAGGAAACTTGTCGGAACATCACTGCCTGGCTTTCTTTCCTAACGACATTTTTAAACCCCCTATATACATGTAGGAACCGCACGATATGGCGAGCCCAAGTCTCAAAAAAACCCAGCAAGCCAGGAATAAATAGCTGCGCCAGGTTGACAATGTGCCCATGATGACCTAACCAACGAGGTGGGGGAATTGAAGATTTCCAAGTCCTGATAAACGTGCCTTTGTTCTATTTTCCTTTAATCATTAGTAAACATACCTCTCTGAAAGCAACCGAAACCGCAACAATGGCATACTCAAAGAAACAAATTATCCGATAAGTACCTCCAAGATAAAAGCCCTTTTCTCGATAGAAACGTCCCCAACCGCCGTAACCTTATCTCGTGAATTCGATTGTTTCAGGGGTTTTCAGAGGGCCTAGCCCCATCGGGTTCGAATGGTCTCAGAATCAACAATTATCAGGTGGGGGTTCGTCAATATCTGTGGTGGCTTCGTTCTCAGATTGACATGTCTCTAGTGTGGCCGTGTAGCATGCGGTGCACAGCTTCTGTCCACAAAGTTTGCAAATCATCATCGAGTCGAATGGCCACTTGTCGCAGAACAGGCAGCAATGACCGATAACGGTTCCGCTGCAGAAGGACTCTACTTTTTCAAATGAGTGATCGTGGCGGTCCATGACGTTCGTTGCCCTTTGTTTCCGTTTGCAAGACACTATGAGGTCTCAGGTCAGGACTTCCAGGGATATCTTCGAATAGACGCTATTAAAGCGAATCGTCCGTGTTCAAGGCGAGAGACCTGAGAAGAGTAAAGTTTCTTAGTTTCTTCTGATCTTAATTGACAACCAGGTATGGTCGTGCTAAGAAGGCCGATTACAGCAGAGCTAGGAAGCTATATATGTAATAATATTATATATGCACTTAGACTTACCGCATCTGAATATCGTTGGAAATTTCCAGTGCCTTGGTCAATAAAATGTACCATTTATGACCTTTCAGAACTCGTTATCAAATATCATAATTGACAAATAATCAACACCAACAACCGAACTTGGCGGCAGGTGTTTGCAGAATCCGCGGACTGCCGATTCACGCCACCCCAGATGACACACACCAATAATGGAATTCACTTCACTCGAAACAGTACATACCCTTTCTCGAAATAAGTACTTGATTAACTGCACATACAATCTTATATGCGTCAATGGTCGTTGGCTTTCATACCTACATCCCATATCGGCCTATTTCTCATTTGGAAAGCGGCCAGAGGAAGCAGAGATCGTAGAATTGAACTACTGTTGAAGTGTGAATATCATGCCCTTGAGCGTTTAGAAGTTTATTTCAGGATCCTTTCGATGCGTGAGCCTTTCATCCTTCGTAGCGGTATAATGCGTTTCCAAACAAAGCGTATCTATTATATATAAGATAGATTAATGGAAGAAGGCTATGGCCGTCGGAGTGCTTCCTTGATAATATAAGACTGCAGAATATTGCGAGAAAGGCGTCCTTCCTCTTCGTCCTTAGGAATTACCAAGTAATAAACAACCATGGAAGGGCGAATAGACATCATACATGTATGCATCTTCACCCGCGTATAGCGACTCTCCTGCATGATCCAGTAGCGAGCGCACTTCGATCGTGATCAATTAGAGAATCATCAGAAAGATGAGTCGTTGAAACCAGAGACACATAAGGCCTGGAAAATGGGGGTCTGGGGAAAAGACAGAAAATGCTTATGAAAGCTTCAAGACAAGTAGACCGTGATTAGAAGAATAGTCGCCTGATTGAAATGCAGGCGGTGCCTTAAGTCGAATTCTCTCCTATTAATTCACATTTAGTCCCCCCATGCAAAGCTATATACAAATATGGAGGGACAACTGAGATCTGGAAGAAACCAACTCAGCTTACTACGAAACTGAAGCAACTCTGATCGCAAGATCGGATGATCTGAGGAATGAGGGGATGGAAGTTAAGGCTACGATTGTAGACACACAATTGCAGTACGATCGTACATAGCTACTAGGTATGCATCAGGTGCAGTTCCATCTTCCTGCTTATAATCATGAGATTTTGTTACTCCTTCTTTGAATGTATGATAATAATCAGAGAGGCGGAATTCAGTCCTTAATATTCGAACAGATAGTATGATAAATTAAGCCGAATCGGGAGCAACGTTGCAAGGAAAGCAGATCGGAGTTTAGTGTACATATAAGATGTCATGTGATACCGCGTTTCTGCGCGTTTCAGGTACTATCATTAGTATAGGTAGATATGTATCAACGGCAATAGCAGCAACAGTCGTCGCAAGAAGTAGCTATAACAGTCTTGTCATTTGATCCCTCTGTTGCTTCAACCCCGCTCGAAGATCTATTCAAATGGAAGCTATTTTAGATGGCTTAAACCCGGCTCAGCGGACTGCAGTCACTTCGCCCGCGTCCATCCTTCAAGTACTTGCTCCTCCAGGCTCGGGGAAAACGAAGACCCTGACCGCACGCGCTGCCTATCTATTGCAATACCACAGGTACCAGCCGGAGGATGTCATTTGCTGCACGTTCACGATTAAAGCGAGCCGCGAGATGCGGCAGCGGATCTCCAGGTTGATCGGCGACCGGTTGGAGTCGAGACTGATCCTCGGGACATTTCACTCAATATGTCGGCGATATCTGGTCGCGTATGGACATCTGATTGGATTGAAGAAAGGGTTCGGGATCGCGGATAGCAGTGACAGTTTAGCAATTATCAGAGTAGGAATAGCACGTGTGATTCTCAATGTTCTGTCTTTTTATGTGTCCAACATGCTTATGACTTGTTACTGGCGCGGTCGCAGAGAATCATCAAACGACTAAAGCTCGGTATCCAACCTAACACGGCCCGATCGAGGATATCCGGTCAGAAGGCTCGGGGAATTAGTTATGAAGAGTTAGTTGCCGCGAAGTACCCTAAGAAAGTTGAGCAACAGGAATTTATCCAGGTATACAAGGCATATGAGCTTGCACTGTCCAGTTCTAACTTGCTTGACTACGACGATCTGCTACTGAAATGCGCGGATCTTCTCAGGCGACACCCACAATGCGCATCGAATGTCCAAGCCGTGCTGGTTGACGAATTCCAGGATACGAATCGCATCCAGTTCGACTTGATGAATTTGTTTGCTGCCCAGCACAGGCGCATTACCATCGTTGGTGATCCGGATCAAAGTATCTATGGCTTTCGCTCTGCAGATATCGAGAACCTTACGTGCATGCAAAGACAGTACAAGGAGACTTCAGTCGTGCTGTTGGAATACAACTATCGTTCTTCAGGCTCTATTTTAGTTTCTGCAGAAAAGGTCATCGAACAGGATGCCTCCAGACAAGCAAAAAGACTACATGCTACACACAGCGTGGGAACATTGCCCGTATTGCGAAAGCTACCTACAGCCGCTGTTGAAGCCCGATGGTTGGTTATGGAAATCAAAAGATGTATCTCCTTGACGGGAGGACTCCTCAATCACTCCGATTTCGCTGTGCTCTTACGCTCTACCTCTCTGTCCCGCCAAATCGAATCCGAAATGGCAAAAGAAGGCATCCCCTACCGAGTGGTTGGGAGCTTTAGATTCTTTGACCGAATTGAAGTTAAACTGTTGCTCGATTATCTACGGGTCGTAAATCATCCAGAAGATTCTGACACACTCATTCGGATCCTGAATGTACCATCTAGGAAAGTTGGAGATGAGACTATAAAGCTGCTGATGGCCGGCGCGGAAGAAGCCAATGTACCTCTATGGACTTATATCAAAGACGTAGTACAAGGGCTCAGGTCAACGAGGAAAACCCTTTCCAAAACGGCTGACCAAGGTTTAGGTACCTTCCTTGGGCTAGTACAGTCCTGCAGACAGAAACTGTTAGAATGTCACGATGGCTCTGCGCCTCGGAAATTACTAGAATTCATAATCAAGAGGCTTTCTTTCAAGGATTTCCTGAAACGTGCATACCCACTCGATGAGGAGAGTCGGTGGGCTAATGTCGAAGAGCTCCTGGCGCAGGCTGAAGACGCCTCAAGTTCAAGGCCAGGTTTTCAACAAGACGACCGTCTCCCTGAGCTCGAAGGCCTCGAGCAACAACAACAAGGCCATCCTGGTCAGGAAGCGTTATCAAGATTTCTGGCGAATGTTGCCTTGTCAACGGAGGTTATTTCTAATGAGGGCACCCAAGAAAAAGTTATCATCTCCACAATCCATGCAGCAAAGGGTTTGGAATGGCCTGTTGTTTTTGTGCCAGCTGTATACGAAGGTATCATTCCCCATTCGCGAGCTGAGGATAGCGATGAGGAACGACGGCTGCTGTATGTAGCGATGACTAGAGCACAAGCTCTCCTCTACCTTAGCTACCCTCGTCAAGATTCCAAATACAACGATGAGACAACCCCGTCCTCATTTCTCCCCCAGAAACTTGTGGAGACCCGCTTTCGGCCAACAGGACCCGTGTTCCATGAGAAGGCTGTGGGTGAAATTGCAAACATATTATGTCGAAAACGACCAGGGTATGAGGAGCTGCTGAAGGGCATGGGTGGCCTTCCGAGCATAGAGGATAACCTATGGACAGCCGATGGCACAGAGAACTCTACAGTTGCAACCACATGGGACCCCTCAATATTCATGCAACCAGTAGACGGCCTACCTCGGCCCAAGCGTCGACGGTGCGAGCAGGACAATGCAAGGACTTCGATGTGGTCTGAGTCGTCCACGTACACCATGAACAATCACGCGAGCCTCTCAATATCAAATACCATCTCTCACGGGTTCTTAACGGCGAGGCAGCATCTAGCGGCGCAAAAAATGACGGTCGGGGGACACACCCTAGAGAAGAAGCCCAGTGCCCTACAGACCGGAAGCACCCTGAGTCGCAATTCCGACAGGTTGACACAAGGGACCTTATCGAGCTTCTTTGGGCAGCCAAGGTCAAAGAAACAAGCTCCCAGGTCGCCGCCTCCCTCGATGAATCCGCAGCCTCATGAAGTATTGCGGGACAGTCAGGATGGGGGTATCAATCTCCCCCAGGCATCACGAGGCATCCCACGGCTCACGGTCCCCGAAGGTTTCTTAGATCACCGTGTGCAACCCCAACATTCCTTGCCTTCACGCCCGATCCTCAAGGTTTCTGACCCTAACAAATACACATGGCTCTCTGCTCTGTCACACGCCGTTGAGAGCTCTCCTTCGATCGCATCCAAGCAAAATAGTGGCAACATCTCCGTTAAGAAACAGACAGAGACGAGGGCGGAGAGTGACGAGATTAAAAGGCCCTCAAGCTGTATCAATAGTGTACAGCCCGCAGCCACGTATCATACAACCACGATGTCAATAATCCACCAGACGGGATCCACCACGGGACGGAAGACGCTGGGGATTCGACGCAGCATAAACGGCTGGGCAGAACAGATGAACAAGGCGAGCAATAGGAATCCATAGTGATCAAGTAGGAACGTAATTGGAGGACCGATATCCAACCGTTGCGGCCAGTTTTAGGAAGAATCGGCCTCTGAGGCTTGCTGATTGGTCGCCCCGCATCAGGTCGTCCCGCTCAACACATCTCGAACTTTGAACTCCGAGGGAAATCAATCGGACCAACCCAAGTACAAAGTTAAGAAGATAGTTCCTTTGCCTTCTTTCTTACCTTTCATCTTTTACATCGTAAATGGGTACCGGCTGTCCAGAGTGCGAAGTACATCTATAAACAAGAGTCGCCACGTAAAAACGAAACGAATCTCCTGTTTACAACCTCACATTATCCCAACACGTCCATCAATCCATCATCCATCCATCCATGCAACTCGAAAAAGAAAGGATGAATGAAAACCATCTTTTGTTCCGCTTATCAAGATACATATACCGTACATTGGTAAGTAGTCACTAAAACAAGCTGAAAATCTCATTCCCTTCACCGCTTGATCATCGTCATCCTTATCATCAATCGGATCATCTCCTTTCATTACCCGGATAATAGTAACGATAAATAGTTGCGGTAACGATAATAAAGACGACTGTGATGGGTTGCGATAGCGAGCCCAGGTTCGATCTACTGCACAGGTACATACATACATACATACATAGGTAGGCATCTAAGTGGGTATGCAGCAGCCAGGACTACCTCAGATCCATGCATTGCATCCTACCTACTTTCCGACGTTATACATGTATATATCGATAATCCATGTTCATATAAAGGTCAATTATCTGTATATATATGCCGGTATGTATGTACGATACTTCCGTATGTACTATTTGCATTGATCTAGATAACTACTGGATTTACCTAGTCGTATAGGTCACTCAATCGCAGAAGCTCAAACATAGAAGCAATGATGGTGAGCAGTGGCCCTGTCTTCAAGTCATTCAGGGATGTCGAGGTTGAAACAAGAAAGATTAATGAAATGGTTTTGTTTGTATATGCGGAAAGGAGAGTCAAAGCGAGTCGTTTTCTTTCTTGCCTCCCTCTCTTTTGTGCCCGATTGATTTAACTAGAGATAATGACCTCCACGCAACAAGGTAGATATTGACAAGTGAGATACGTGGAGAAAGATAGGATAGCAGCAGCAGGAGAAAAAATCGGTAGAAAAGATACACTTACATAACATAAGTAAACCAGGCGCAAATATGCATATAGGGAGAGTGGATAGGGGGATAAGGCAACATTGCCTTTTCCGGCTTTTTCATTCATACCTTTTACATACATATGTGCTCCTGTACCTATTTATCCACATGCGCCACCGATCATCTAAATTCCGCGGCGTAGCTAGAGATGCGCGAAGGATGCATGCAGGAACGATTTGTATTCTGCTTAGGGCATTTGAATACGAAAAGCCTCAAAACGGCCGGGGAAAAAAGCCATACTTGATCCGATTCGCGGTCTTACTTGCTCCTGTTCAGGACTTCATATGGCACGCCGGACCGAATGCTGTGACGCTGCTGAAACACAATTCTATTACGCTATCCCAAACGATGGTACCGCATGTCTCAACATGAGGCAGTGCTAATCACCTACCCAAGGAGGTGATCTGAAACGCTTCACTAGTAACAATAAGTTGTGACAGGAAGCGCTCTGGAGTCCACCCGATCGTTTAATTGTAGATATAGAAGTAGTGATCGGGCATTGACCAGCCTCAAATATGGCTATCCAACAGAGGCTGGGCTTCTTAGTGACGGACAAATTTTGCATATGGAATCTGAAGAAATTACTAGCATCGTCATTGCATATGACAGACTGCAAATCGTAGAGCTATAACTCCACCATCTAAATTTGTTCAGAGACACCCACTGCATAGTGCACATCGCTTCTGTGGAATGCTCTAGATTCACTTAACGACGCCTGCACTTCAAAGGATGAGGCCCGCCGTTCGATCGCAGTTAACATCCTGTTTTTGGTAGCAGATGAACATTGTGAGACACGAAGGCTTTGGAACCACGTCGACATCACGTGACTTCGGTTTGTGACTCAACAAGTGCTGACTCACACTGGAGCCTGGAAGATGGAAAGACATCCTGTTGTATGATAGGTGATAATTCTACGATGCCTGGATCCAAATTGGCAGCTTGTGTGGCCAATGCCAATCGTCAATTAGTGCCACCAGCCCAGCGGCCGATCGATAGCACTCAGCTTAATGGTCCTTAGATCGCCATTTCGGAACTCTAGACGCGTCCATGGATCAATAATAATGGGGGGCTAGACTACTAAACAATAAGTACCGTACCAAGAAACTGTGATGGTGGCTGCACGAGGGAATTCACTGAAAGCAAACGGAAAGACGTTCTCCCTGCTCGAAGAGCTCCACGAAGCGTGGGAAGAGCGGCTCGTCCAGTAAGAGGCCTCCTAATTTGATATCATTGGGAGATTGGGAAGATCCTAGCCTCTTGTGGCTTCGACTTGTCTCGCCTTGTTCACTGCCTGCCTGATATTTCTTCTCAGGCATCCATCCAAATGGTGGCGAATTTTCAAGATTTTCTTTTCGCAAGTGGTCAACCATACCATTCACTCATATCCGTCCGTGATAAAGAATTTGTTTTTATTCCTAGTACCCTGATTATCAGGGAGGCTGTCACGTGCTGACAAATCATGCAACTTGCAACTACGGTATGTACAGTATAGTGCATGTACATACAGTAGTAGGTACCGAGTATGCAGAGATCCACGTCATACTCTAGCAGTGTTCCAGTATCTTGGCCAGACGAGGCTGTTTGAATGAGTATCTTCAAGGCTCTGTTGTACAGATCATCAGATCATCTGGTCAGGCATCCTTCCTCCCAGTAATCAATTATTCCCGGTATGGCTCAGTCAACTTTAAACTGGCATCTTCCGATGGAGGATGCCGACGGATCCATCCTGATGGAATCCCAAAGCCTCAACTTTGAAAAGGGAGAACCACTGGAACCAATCCCAAATGGACTAGTGGGTTAGATTTACCTAAGGAACTTAGGTAATACATTCTCCACAACTCTGCTCCTTTCGGTTAGACGACTATTAATAAATCCATCGGAGATGAGAGCGCTAGCCCTGTTCGGGCCGCCAGCAACCATCCAGCTGGGCAGGCACCAATCCGCCAAACGTTGCTAAGAATAATTAAAAAGAAAAAGGGCTAATCCGAAGAAATCGGCCTCTCAGTTTTCAATGACCTATCATATGATGTTTAATGAGTTTCACCTTCCTCGTCATCCTTATCACTCCATCTTAGCATTGGATTGATTCTTATGGTTCTGTTTCCCTTTTAGCTCCTCCATTTCCTCCAACTATGTAATCTGGTGGTCCAGCTGAAGGCGCAGCGCGATATGGGGCGCAGGCGTCCACCAGCATCGCCTGGTTTGCTGCCTTGGACCTCTCTAAAGTTGACCCAATCATCTTCTTTGGGCTTTTTTGTGCCTGGCGGAGAGAGTGGAGATGCCACGGTTGTTTGCAGCAGAAGCCATGCCGGGAAGCTGCAGAAGAAAAATCCCATCTAACAGATGGAGAACTTCTCACTGCAGCCCAAAGCCTAAGAAATCTCTTTCTGGATTCTGAAACGGTGACAGGGTTGTTCTTTCACGCCACCTAGACGATTAAAGACTGGTAGAGTCGACTCTTCGAGTCAACTGCTTTGTCGCCTTGAGGGAAGCCGGAAACAACAACCATCCCCTCCCCCCACCACCTACTCTGTTTCTGGCTTTTTCCATTCTATATCCTTCCCCACTGTAAGGAGGTAACTTAGGCGGTATGTCCAGTGCGGTCGTTCTCGCTCCCTCTTCCACGGACGACGACGGATGTCCATCCATGACTCCGTCTCTTACCGCAATAGGCACCGTGAGAGCAGTCAGGTCTTTCCGATCATCACGCATCAAGACCTTCTGTTGCCTGCCTTATCCTGGTAGAAGGGAATGTTGGGGCCTGGGATGGTCTCGTTGGGCGCGGGGGTCCCTGACCACCAAAGACCACCTTTTTCGCTCCCGATATATATTTCACCGACAGAGAGATCATAAAAGGCCTCTTGTTCCCAGTCAACTTAGGTCCCTTTCAAGTCATCATCAGAGTTTCTCATCTCTATCAAAACCACTCTTCATCCTTGTGCGAGAGATCTTCGCCCCCAAGACACTTGGACCATACTTCCAACAATCCCTCTCTTCCTTCGCCGATTATTCGGTTTCATTTGCTCCGCCACAGCTGCTCTACCAGATACACGCCTCTTGCAGTGGACGCAGTCGTATATATATAATCCTCCCCGTCTCCTTTGGGCTCTTCACCTGAAATCCGCTTTTCTATCCCCTTCGACCATCATTACCTTTGCTCTCTGGCAGTGTATCATCAACCCCCACTACTCAATCATAACGTCGACTCTATCCGATCCCTCTTAAACCGACCATCTCACCCAGTCGCTTCAATTGTCATCAACATGCCTCACAAGGTTGAGATATCTAGTTCTAGTGCCTCCAGTCGCACCAGTAGCGGTGAGAGGGTCGCCGTAACTAATGGGAGAGGTATGCATCGTCTTAGTTTCTCCACCAACGGCACCAGTCATTTCCCCCACAACGAGCTAACTAAAGGGCTATTCTATGTGCTTCCTAGACCCTGCACGGAGGACCAATCCAAAAGTTGTTATCCACAATGGCGGCGGTCCGCGCTACGACGAGAAGAGGCCCGCTAGCTGGGACAAAAACCGGTGGAAATAGACATACACCGCTCTGCAAGGGCGCAATCCTGGGAACTCCGCAATGTGAGATCACTGGTGTTCAAGAGTGCAATGGCGGAAGAGGCGGAAAGAGCGGACCGACGCGCCGTCTGTTTTGCGCAAGCTTTAGTTTTCCGCGCGCCTTTTTCGTGGCTGCGCCAAATGAGAAAAGTGAGGCGGCGATCGGCACACCGGATATATAGTGAGCATTATTGATCCGGGACCTCCCTGCTTCAAAGTGAGGCTATTGGTTCCCCCACCCCCCACCCGGCGAGACAACATTCTAGACTCGAGCTACCCCAGCTACCGCTGTCATCTACGTGACAGAAACTGGACTGCTATCCCAACAAATTCACAACAATCGAATCGGTCACCGACCTTAGAAACTGGAAATTTATTCCTCGCACCGCATTCTTGTGCTCATCATCCATTCTTCCGTTTCTTGTACTATTTTCTGTACCATACCCGTACCGTTGTCGAAATCCGTGTTCGGACATGTTTCATGTATTGATATTTATTTACTGGAGATCATCCCTTTTCACATTCATTTTCGTGGCGGATGGCGCTGGTGGGTTTCTTGGCGAAGTCCGGGAAGCACCCCACTATTCACATATATTCTGATTTCCCTTGTTCTATTGTTCTATTAAATTTTCTTCATTTAACATTTTTGTCAATCTCATGTCCCTTGCACTCCGAACTGAATTGCCGTCTCCACCCTATGCGCAGCAGTTCGACAGTCGACTGCATACAGGATGATTATGCATTTTCCACTGGTGTGTATTCTATTTGCTATGTTTTTCTTTTCTTTTCTTTTCTTTTTTTTTTTTTCCTCGTATATATATCTATATATTTGCTTTCGTCATCGTTGGGTGGTCTTGGTATGGGTATCTTGTGCTCAGGGTTGGCATAGCATGGGATTGTGGACAGGCTGGCTGAATTGGTGTTCCACGGGGGGTTGAAGAGTGGCTATCGGCGCTAGTTGAAATTTGTTGTCTTGCCCTAAGCCTCAACTTTGAATTGTCGTTGGAGGCTTAATTTGTTGGATCTCTTGATTATTTTGTATGATAGTTATGTTGTGTTGATCTTGTCTAAATTTTTCAGCATTGTGAACTTCAGCAGAACAGAACTAGACTAGAGGATTCGTCAGTGCAGCGATGCAAATATTGAGGGATCAGCCTGAGCTTAACAGTATATTATCATAATAACCACCTTTGAATGATTTCTTCACATACAAATATTCAAATCACGCAACAATTGGCATGCGGAAGAAGACTGAGAACGATAGAACCAGTGGAGAGTCTAGCCAATTAGGTAGAGTGTATTGCATCCAAACACCCAACCTTTTTTCTATAACTCACTATCAATTTTTAGCTTCGTTCTGGCCTATGTGGATCGGGAGGCGTAATCAACAACAATCACTGTTACATATTTCCTATGCACAACCCAGTTGGCCCAGGGTCGAAAGTCGACAAAGGACAATTTTGACCATTAACCCTGCTCGATTACTCTCGATTTACTCTGTACTGTACATACATAGGTACGTTCCAACACACCGTACTACATATATCAGCCTACATACCCACATTCTTGTACTAGTATATCGGTTAGGAAATCAGGCATATACAAAACATAACATTCTGGAAGTGCCTAGGTAGTTGATCAAAAAAATGCCGGTATGTTCCATACATAATACATACATACATACATACAATATATGCTGTTGATAGGAGCTAGGTATATGAGAGAGTAAGTGCTGGTTGGCCCATCCGTGTTTCTAGAGTAATGAGTAATTTACTCATGCAACAACAAGGTATTGTAACTTAGTTAGTTTTTAACATTAATGATACTGCCGGTACCTAATAATAAGGGAGGTAGGTGGGTTTGACTAGCAACTCTTCTAGAGTATTATTATTATTATTAACTAAGACTAAGTATGAGAATTGTCATATAAACGTCAGCTAGTTTTACTTTTGCCTTTTGTGGTATGCACAATGCACATGGATCACCCTTTTTTTTCCCCCTGAATTCGACGTATCCTCTTCATATATATATATATATATATACTATGTACTATGTGTGGTATGGGGAATGTAGAATACATATATACATAGGTGCTGTGGTTACTATTGTAACAGTATCTTATACATATGTCGTACATATATAACTATACGTATAGGCAAAAAAAAAAAAAAAAAACAGTCTAACTACCTAAAATCGAATCAGCCACGAGCAATCAAACATGCTACCACCGACGGTTTTAAATATAACTACGTGGGATGCGCATATTATATCGTATCATATACATGATATATATATAAATATTAGTTGCCCCTAGATCTACGATGAACGATTTAGGGTTATGCTATATAAATGTAACCAGGAAAGGGCCGAACGGTGTTAGTACGTAAATATGCATGCAATGCAGCAGGTAGGGTGCACGTAGGTAATGAATTTATTATAGTATTACTGAATGTACCTATAAAGGTACCTAGAATTTGGCCGTTTGGGTGTATGCTACCATACATTGACATATGGATGGTGTTCACAAAATGTCGATAATAGAATATATATCTATATCTATATCCATATCCATACTCAAATGTACGGGATTGGCTCTATGAAGCACTACCGCTTATTTGTAGCGACAGTGTATACGTTATTAGGGGTATAGAGTACAGTTTGATGTTATACTAGTGTTAATTATAGATTAAGATAAGCTTACAGAATCATGAATGGAATGTGTGAGCACTATCTTTTGTATGAAACACCATACAGAGATATCATGCAATGGTCACTCAAGCAAAATTCGAATGGCGGGCATGCTAGCTATCATAGTAGGTAGGTACTCATAATACGTGAATCCTATTTGGGATACCCGTTTGTCCTAGGGTTACCATACATGAGCAAATTTTCACTCACCCTCTTGCCATTCGGCGTTAAGACACCGAGTCTCAATCCACGGCGCCATCAAACTATGAGCCTGCGCTATGACAATTTTGTTGTGTCGGGCCATGAGGGCGTAAAGAACGAACAGCTAGCTGATCTCCTTCACACCAATGATAACTAACTCATGCCGTGACAATGCCACTGTACTTGAAGTAAAAGGAGAAATAAATAGTGTGTTTTTTTTCCTTTTTAAAGACACTCGCTTGTGCTTTCTCAATCGTTTCGGTTCCCCTAGTTTCAAGTTTGTAATCCAGGAGGGTGATCTGATGATTCATTTTTTTTGAAGCAACCCTGGCCACTAGGACTGATGAATCCGTGAACCGCTAGATTGCCGGGGGGGCTAGAGAAGATTGTGCCGAGCATGAGACGACATTCAAGCCGGTGTAAAATCTTCAATGGAGCAAAGCCCGGGACAAGAGAACGCAAACGCCCAAAAGCGTATTAGAAAGCAAGGGAATGCCAAGCACGGGATATACCAGTGCAGAAGGAATGTACGGAACGCTCCACTAATAGAGAAATCCTGAACTAGAAACATGAAGCACAATGGATTTTTAGACTCGAAACGACTCACGCTTGCGATGCCAGATCTAATGAAGAGAATCGGTGAGAAAATGGAATACCATGCAAGATGCAATGAGATAAAGGTGGAGGAATAAAATCTAGGGTGAGAATGGAGTAGGTAGCTGTCGGCGACAGGAGCCAGACCAATGAGGTCTGTCATTCAAGATAGATACTCCAGGTCAAGGAATTATGTCACAGAAGGCTGTGTTCAAAGGACACGGCACTCAACACGTCGGGTATTAAGAATCTAAGCAATAGCAAGCAACGATTTGATAGATGACCGAGATAAGAGGGTATTCGGAACAGGTACACATGCAAGACACTAACGTGCTGAAAACAAGGATCCACTCATATTTCCAACAATCCATTCACGTACTCGACAAATGATCCCAAATGATTTTTATTAGAACCCAGAGCCAAATCCTACCGGCGGTTGCTGAGGGAATTGTTGGTGTTGTCCATAGGAGCGTTCAGACTCGTACATCTGTGAATTGGTGTACTGAATGCTAGGCGGCGGTGTAGGGGACGTAGGGCAGGGGACCCCGCCAACCTTAGCGACATTGGGAAGACTATTGCTAGCAAACCCTTGATTCTCAGGAGTAATAGGAGGGGTGAGATAGCCGTTCGGAATGTTGGCGTATTGAGTCTTCTGAGGTGTTGCTAGCCCAATCTCAGCGCTGTATGGCTTCGAATCCTCCGGTGTATTGGACGGCGGGCTGGGTGGCGTGTACGAGCTGGTAAGTGAGGCTTGACGAGCGAGGAACTGCTCAAGAAGCTTTGAGACGCGTGAACAATGAGCCGACGAATACTTTCTAAAGAGCACCTGCGAAGGCTGATGTAACTGCTGTGACAAACCGACCAGCGTTACAGCGTCATAATTGGATTCCCATTCAGTGTGGCGAGGTTGAGGTCGATTGAGGATGCAGCGTGAAAGAGCTAAGGCAGCCCTGGCAAGGTCGGATGACGGCTTTGACACGAACTCCCGATAAAAGAGTGAGATCTCTAATATATAGAGAGCAAGGTGCTCAGCTTCGGGGTCATAGGGTGTATCCATAACGGCTATTTGAAGGAAGGCGTCTGCAGTAGGGTGACCAACAGTCCATCCCAAGGTTTGCAGTACGTGCCACTCCATCTGGATAAACATGTCATCATCATAGAGCGAACAGCACATTGATTTCAGTTCCTTAATCGTGGGAACATTATCTTTTTTGTCTCCATACTTTGCAGCGATGAGAAGGGCCGCACATCCAACTAATTGATAATGCCGTTTATAAACAACCCGCTTCGAGCAGTACCTATCGAGGAGATTGATTGTTAAGAATAACGTGGAAGGTAGAAGCTGGAAAGCCGCATGGGCCTCGATTAAGAAGTCCAGTAGATATGGACGCATGAACCACTGAATCTCCGTTTGGATATCAATGGATTCAACATCAGGGAGGGTAGCAGACTAGAAGATACAAGCGATGGTTAGCCGAGAGCTCCAGTCGCCCCACCCACAAAAGGAAAAAAAAGAAAAAAAACTAATTGGGAAATCCGAACGGGAACGAACATCCATCTCCAACATGTGACTTAAGATATCATCTTGGTACTCATCGCCCACACGTCTTGATAACTCATCTGCGATGGCATACTGGCGTTCCCGGGCTATAAGCCTAGCATGTTCCTTCGGGTCGATGCGATGGACGTCTTCATAGGACTCCACAAAGTAGCTATCGCATGGTTGGTAGTTCAAAGCGGAACGGTCATGATATGCCATGTTGTAGAGCCTCTGGCTGGTAAATATCGAACTGGCCGATAGATATTGACCCCGACAAGGTTGAATATATTAGGTTGCCGAAAGAATAGACCTGGAACATAAACCCCCGTATCTATCTGAAAACGACGAAAAATAAAGAGAGCGACAGTCGTCGAGTTAGGTGCAAAGTAATGATTGTAGTTAGTTGGAAGGTTATATTAATGAGTGGCCAGCGTAGACAATAATCTAAACGCCGGGAGTTAGATACCAGGCAAAGACAGCGCTAAAAAAAAACTCAGTATTAGCTTTTGGACTTCGACGAATGACTGACAAGAAAAACAGGAGTTCCTTGGACTTGTAATGTGAGCAAGATGTTGAGCAGGGGACTCACCCAGAATGGAAGCTGTCGGGTGAAGGGTACGTTGTCACCCTACTGTGATAGCACCCCTGGCATCTAGACTGGTAAAGTAATAGCGACAATATGTGAAATGGAACGGTGCTACCGTTTGAGAGATGAAGCACGAATCAACGCCTCCACCTCTGAGAACCGGCCGTGCGGATATGCTGTCTCGTGTAGTAGAACGTTGAGCGGTTGTGAAGACAGGCGGGAACCCTAAACAGGTACGAGTCAACGATACCGAAAATTTCCCGAGAATGAAGATGTCCATACGATTTCACCGACACGTATCGTTTGATGAATGAGGTTTGGTATATGATTGAAGGTATAGCTTAGGAGAGGACCGTTTCGTGGCGAGGAAGTCCACTTGGGGGACACCAGTCGACACCACGATAACTTCGCTAATGGTAGAGTGCGTTAGCCTCGTGCTCTTTTTTTTTTTGTTATTCCCGTATTCTCTCTCTGTAGTGCGAATTAGGCAGGAATGTAGGATTGAAAGTCGAGGGGATATCATGTATGTGGGGCGATAGGAGGAAAAGTATCGCTCGATGGTAGCAAATTTGTTGAGGAATCTCAACTGCCTGGGTTCATTCCACAATCTTTTAAAGTGCCAACGGAAACTACCATGCCTTGTTCAACCGAACTCGCTAGATTGTTGTGATTCTGGAGAATAAAATGCCCGTGCCACACCTCGAAAAAATCCTCGAATCAAAGGAACGGAATGGGCAAAATCATTCAATTCATCGGCAATACCCAAACGCCGAACTTCACGAATGGAATCCATGTTGGCCGTAGATGTTTTGTCAATCCTGATATCTATGCACAGCCGGCCGCCAAAATGCAGAACACAATTTCTTCCGAAGAAGCCAATTGGCCCCACGTATGGGATATCTTGACTTCTAATAGCCATCCAATTGCTCCGGTCGAGAGATTCAATATCCCGCAAAGATACCCGTTTGTAAAGAGTAACGGGACACACCACAACATTGACAGACGTAGCAAAGATAAGTAGAAACGGAAATTGAGACCTCACCTCACAGTGATAATATAATCATATACATAAAAGTGAAGAAGAACAGAAGAACGACCGGACAACGAACCAAGAGATATTCTCCCAGCTGATCTGCCCCTTAACTCGACTTTTCCAGATGGAAAGATCTCGATATGGGGAAATCTGCCGTCGACGTCAGGGATTGAGCGAGCCGTCGGATTGAGCGGCGAATCGGTAAGATTGACGAGGCCGATTTGTAGACGTCGGGGAGTGTTAACGAGAAGACGTCGAAGCAAAAGCTGACGGACACAGCTCGACTAGAGATCTGGTGCAGCAACCAAGAGACAAGTCGACTCAATGTTCCGTCGACGGGATCTCGGGTTGGAGACCAGTTCTCGAATCTCCCCCAGAATTGGCTGTGAGGGAAGAAGGATGAAGGAGAGATAGAGGCGGAAGTGAGGAGGGGAGAAGGGGAGAAGAGAGACTAGGAGGGGGTTCTCTCTCCAGGCGTGTGTGGGGAGAAAGAGGTGAGAGGGAAGAAGAAGAAGAAAAAGAACGAGTAAAAGAAAGACCGGAAGTGAAAGTTGAAGTCTTTCTTTTTCATTAGTTAGACCACAATTCGTTGCGGCTCGTATCGTAAATCGGACGAAGAGGGTGACGGAGTCGCCGTACCGAAAGACCTCGGTATGTATGTACTGTAATGTACTAGTTAGTAACAGCTTGGTCTGTATGAGCCTGTATGGGTCTGCCGACGGATCAGTACAGGTGCGGTCCCGTCTGGTATGATACCACAAAAATCACCACTGTTTAGTTTAGTCGACGGCGTCGCTGACGGCTTAAAACAACCGGGTTACCTCGCTACGAGAAGTCCATCACGACACTCGATTGGCTGCGCAGGGAGAGCCGCCGTTTCTTAGGCTCGTCCTTGCTCCAACATCTAGTCGATCTCAGGAAGTTGACGGAGCAAGTGAGACGATCGTTAGAGCAACTCGGTCCCGAAGCAGGTAGAGAGGGGTTTTTGGGCTCCTCAATCTGTCGGATAAAAGCAAATATTATATGATCAAAATCTACCACAACTACCTACTAAACCTGCAACTTCTGCAACACGAATGATGATACATGGTTAACTTGGTGGGATAAAATGAAGCATGCATCAATCGAAGCATCTCTCCTGGCCTAGGACTTGGCCTACATAAGATTTGGATAGCTGGGACTCCGCAGCTCCGGAAACATGGCCAGGATCAGGATCAGGTTCTGGTGAAAAAGGACTAGACACGGCAATCTTCCCATAGCATGATGATGGGCGAGTGTTGGCCAATCCTTTCCGTAACGATGAAAAGCTGACTAGCCTTACGTCAACCCACTATCTCTACTACTAATCATACAACGATCAATAGTAATATATATATCTCTGCTAACTTATCATAGTTATTAATGATAATATTAATACCGTGATGTACCTACTGGCCCAAGATGCCTATAGGTATGGAGCACTTCGAGGAGCCGCTCCTTAGATTAAGAGCTAATAGTAAGAAGCGATAATATAATAATCATAATGGAGGAGTGAGGTGTTTGCCCGTTTGTCCGTACCACAGTCAGTCTCTTTCCGTTTCGTGCAAGACGTGTTGGTCATCATTGTTATTATGTCCTTTGGTCGTGGTAAACCCGTTTCAGTTGATGCAACCCATCTCCAGAGGCTGTGGACCAGGTCTCTCGTTCTCGTACCCGCTCGAAGCCAGAGGAACGGGGTACATACATCACCCTGACAGAAGCCCCTCTCAGCTGCAGCAAGATACCCTCTGTAAGGCGTTCAGGATTCCGCTAGACCACTCTAGCGTCAACCGGTTCTGTGTGTAGAGAGACGTCCGTCACCGCGGAATCGTGGCTCAACCAGTCACGGGCAGCCTTTCTTGATTCGGCACAAGGACTTATGGCGGGCTTGTCCCGGAACAGTAATATTAATCATGATCCGCTCGTTGTGCGAGTTCGAATTTCCAGGATAATTAAAGCGCTTTGTTGCAGGTTGCGACTCTTATGTTGCTCATGTTTCCCGCATGTATTTCTCTTTTTTTGCCATCATAATAATATCATCTTACAGACGCTACCTACAGCGGAAACCTATAAACCGAGCAAGTCACGTGACAATATTTGTACTGGTGATTGACCTTTTTTTTTAAGGTGACAGGCACTGATCGGTGAACAAGTGGTCGCTGTATTTGATTCACGAATCAATCAATGAATCAGTTGCCAATTACATTAGCCTACTACTTCCCATACCGGATAATGATATGAGCCTGGGATCATTGCGTTATGTACTCCCTCAGGCGTCAGCAGGCCTGCGAGCATAATAAAATATTAGAATCGTTGGAATGATCGAAGAACCCCGTTCCAGACTGCAGGTCGACCATGCGGACAGACAATGGAAACAAACAAAGGGCACAGCGGCTCTCACAGTGCGTTAGACTTAATGAGCATATCAGAACTGGAAGAGACATGACATTTTATACCTATGGCACAATATAACGAATTGCGAAGCGAATATGCGCTCAGAGTATTAGATCAAGTGGAGTGCGAAACAATTCACCGTCTCATAATAAGCTTTATCAAGAACCAATTTGCGCATCATTCACCAGCGGCATTATTAAAACCTTGGGATTCAGAGATCACGTGGCTTTGGACGGTGCGCCCGATCAGGTCCCATAATTACGCCAAGATTATGTAATACGATTACCATACAGTGTCACATTCCTTGAGGTTGTCGGGCAGCTTTAACTGGAGTGATAACTGTATCAAAACAAATAACTAGTAATTAACCATAAGCGACTCCTCTCTTACTTTAAATAAAATATGCGTGGTGTTTGTTGAGTAGGACCCTTTGGTACGGGTTATGTAGGTAGCGTTCCCACTATCCGAACGCGCTCTCGCGCTGCAGCGACACGCTTTCTAACTTACGACGATGATCAATAATAAATATAACCAAAGACACCAGGTTCCAGCTCTTACCTAATGAGGCTAACCCCTCGGCCAGACCTTGAGCATGGATACTGGGCGCGATCGATCCAATCTCCAGCCCGTCACGAGAATTGACTGGTCTCTTGTTGACATTTGTTGGAGATCGATCGCGGGTTTTGTTCCAACGATTGGTGTTGTCAACTTGCATTCACCCCAGCTGCTTGCTGCATTATTGCGTGCCTTGCGCATGGTCTTGATCCCTCAGCTTTTGAGCTACTAGCTATTTGTTCCTGTCGCGTGGCTGGCTCCGACTGATGGTTTGTCAGAAGCCAAACATTATTGCGATTCTATAATATGCTGCAGGTATAATACAAACCCCGGACGACTAAGATCGCGATCTTGCCTTTCATCCGCCAGGTGGATGTCCATCTTGCAACTGTTGCACCTCCTTGGAGAGTTCTGGCAAACGGGATCCAACCAGGAAGGGACAGAAGTAGATAACAGGAATTTCACCGAATCAAATGCTGCCTATATATATCATAATGCTTCAATCCTCACGCTTTGCGTTGCACGCAGCGGAGCATGGGACATGCTTCCATCTCGACTAACTATATTTATGCGAAGGCCAAGGGCGTCACCTCAATCTCGATGGTTTAGGAAGTATGCTCTTTAATCTATGTATGATTACATTGCCGATCGGTCTGTATCATCTGATGAACACGGTGATCTTAGGCCATATTGAATATTAATTTCATACCATCCGGATGCGATACAAGCCCTGATGCTCGCTCACCGTTATGGGCAAAGTCGCTTCAGGCGCTTCTTAGGGGTCGTCTACTTTACATTAAAGCCGGAAAAAGGATGCCTTGGTAGACTAGCGCCCTCTTACTAACCAAGGAAGTAAACAAACTTAACTAATATCAATATTTCATAGCCATAATTAGCAACCCAAGTCGCCTGACTTATTACACTAAACCTACAGTCTCTTTTCTACTTGGAAAGCCGCCGTTGGAACACAATCTCACGTAGCATTGCTGAATGCAAGCCTAACCAGTGTTTTTTAGTACCTTCATTTAATCCACCGATAAAACTGGATCTAAAGTTCTCTACATAGCTTAGCATTATTATTACATAAATAGGAAGGTCCATATGACTGTTCGTCTAGATTGCGTACATTATAGCATTTTGAACCTTCAGAAGATCCTAAGTGAACCTCCCTAGCTAGGTTGCATGTGACTGCTGAGTTGGCAAGAGACTGTGGCTGCCCGATCACAATCCATGTGAATCAGTATGTACTGCTCACTGCACCTAACGTATGATAATAAACCCGCTCCAAGCTCACCCATTATTATGTTTCACCTATCATAGAGGATCGCTCATGTTAAAGATTATGTCACCTTCCTTGTTATTAATACCTGCGACAATGAAGTTATTTTTTTATCTAAGGATTCTATGGACCGTGGTAGCGGGCTATCGCTAGGACCTGAGGCTAGTTATTGGTGGCCAGTTTGTCATGGCAAAATGGCAATCATTAGTTTTGTGACGGCATCTCTTCGTGCAAGGTCTGAGATAGCTAAGGACAATCAATTATTATTTCCCCATGATTTACAGAGATCAACCATTCATTCCATACTATGATAGAAGAGAATCACTATCCAACAATTTCTCCTCAAATCGCAAAGGAAGAATATACTTGCTCATGGCATGCACTATATTTTAATGTTTGTGGTGTACGAAGTTCAGAGTTTGCGGTAAAAAAAACGGAATACCTCGTATACATAGGTAGTATCGCCATGTAAGTAGTACTCCGTAGATATACACTATATCATAGTCAATACCAAAAGATGTAAATTTGTAAGATTTTAATAGAGAAACCAGTGAATTAAGATTGTGCCGTACCTCGCATTATGCAAACCGATAGCTTTTCTATTTAGAATTGGTATTTGTCTTATTCGAGAATCCTAGCACTAATGATGGGGAAAAAGAAAGAAACGTCCAGAAGATTGGATGAACCATTCGAACCATTCGATCTTTCTTTTTCCTCCATATATGCATCTCGACGCTCCGATAGCGTTGTTCTACTTCCTAGGTATTTGTTTTTTCTCAGCTGCTGACGCCCATGTGTCAAGGGGTATTTAAACGGATAGGAATGTCGAAGTACCTATTTGTTGATATGCTCGGAGGTGGGTCGCGATGCAAATTATATCTGTTGGTGATGCGACATCTTCCCCTGCAGCATCATAGCTCGTCACAATGGTTTACATTATTATCGAGAATTCCTTTCGAGTTTAGATAGTTGAGCTAGCAAGCTAGCAGGGTGAATTTTACGAGCAGTCACCATTACTCTCCATGGTGTTAGCAGTTTCATTGATATTTTTTCCTCCAGCAACTTATAAAATTACCACCCGATAAACGTTTAATACAGACTAAATCATTATTCTGGCGGAGATCGATGCTTCCGTGGCAGTAACCTGAAACTGCATTAATTTATAGGAAACAGCTCGTCCTGAGAATGAAGAAGGCAAACAAGACTTCTTATCTGTTCTATGACATGAATAACGCTGAGATGCATAGAATTGGATCCAAGGGCACGAATACATAGCTATCCTATTCTCATATGCCTTCCACCTTGTGAGAGTGGTTCACTTTTGAGCGATTCTCATGATCATCCACATCTCATCGCTCAATCTGAGTAGATGAATATGTATGTAGGTACATGCTTCGTACTCTACAATGCAAATCTTGCTGATATCTACAGCCAGGGGGTGTTTCCTAGTTTGAGCATGCGACTTCAGTTTGTAGACCCTGAAAGCTTTCAAACCATCAGAATGAGGGAATGAGCCCTCTAGATGTTTATATAATCGCTTGAATTTCTTTGACACCAGCTACGCTCCATACCAGTAATGCAAAAGAAAATAGGGCTCATCGGATTTCCGATTAAATAAAACTAAACCAATAAAAAGGATAGTCCTCCGAGATATAAAAGAGGAACATGCATATGATGGCAGCAAGGGAAAGTTGCCCTACATGTGGAACAACGAAATAGTTTACATCTCTATTATACGTTTATTACCATTAGATTTCCAATCGGCGATAGCACGTTATATAAGGAAGCAATAACTCTGAAAGGTGTTACAGGAACGCTTATAGATTTGCAAACAAGTGTGGCTTTACAATAGTTCTGGTTGATTAACTTAATTACCAATAATTCAAATTGGAAGAGAGGAGCAGAAAATGAAAATGAAACGGAAGGCAGAGTACAATAGAGAGAAAAGAGGAAGGTTATTTCAATATTTAAATACCTATCATACTACTATCTATCATATACGCTTGGGGGCTTCCTGGGTCCGGAAAGAAGTTAGTGAGCGTAAGTCTGTCTATACATGGAGCAACCCTGAGCAATATAGAACGCTAGAAGCATCTGGCCTGGCTACGGGACTTCCATCATAGAATTCGATGTGAAAGAAAGTTGGAGAACTGCGCTTGAACCAAAATTATTCCCTTGCTCGACCTTTGCACTCTCCACAAGTCAGGAACCTAGTAGCTACCGGTCTCGGGACCTAATTTAGCGCCGAGAGTACCCGTTAAATTTAGCCAGCTCGCCTGCTTCCAGATATCATAGGAGTATTACTGGTTTCGTGGACGTAACTAGAACTATGGATAGTAAGTTTATTATATGTATCCATATAAAGAATGCTGTGTATAAGGACTTGGAGATTCCAGTTACTCTCGGCCTTCATAAGTGTTGATATTTAGAGAAATATAACAGAATAAATGAGCGTTCATAACGCAAACTCTCCATCCTTCAGGATCTCTACTAGTAATACTAGTTAATAGACCGCAACCGCAAGTCAGTTTTATTTATTTCAATTAAATAATAACGGGGATTCAACATGAGGGCAACAGTACTTGTTATTGCTCAGAACTAGTAGTCGATAAGCATTACGCCAGAAGTAGTTAACAATAATACCAGTTTAAGCAGACTACATATGAGATGAACGTATGTGCAAGAGACAGCATTAATAACACGACGATATTGGTTTTGGCACCCCTTGCTTATTATAGGAGTGAGGTAGTTTCTCGCTAATAAAGTTTGATAGGCATGTACCGTTCCCCCTTTAGCCAAGCTTTACAGGCTCGATTTATTCAAAGATTAGTTAGTATCTTAGGTATCTTACACTTTGACGGCTTGGTACTAGAGGTAAGTTTATGAGACCTTCGTCTTTATTTACATATGCTCTATCCTCCATTAAGGTTATAGGGGATAGGTAGCCATCGATAATACGAGTATGGCATGATAGTACTGATGTACTAAAATATAGAAGTTACTTACCTATGAATTGTACATGTACAGTACAGTAAGTGGTATGTGCTTGTTTAGTACTAGCAAATTGCTTACATTACCATACTTACTTACTAATACTAGATACTGATGAAAAAAAAGGCAGTATCTATCCATTATGAATATCGGCTATCGTACTTATGATGAGGATTACCACGCCTCCATTATCCTTCTTTTATGATACGTATGTATGTACTGCTCCATCGACTTTGGCGCCGGCAAGGATCATCGAACTTTGGAAAAGCATGAACTATAGCGTAGCAATAGCTTAAGGAATGGTGAATTCCGTTTTGGAAGCTTGCAAATTAATAAACGATAATGTCAATAACTATTCTTACATCCATGACCCCCACAATGATGGATGCGCTTCACCGCTTCTGGGTAGGTATGTAATAGCTCAAGCTTTGTTTCATACCCCCTAGAACTATTAATGCTAAGAGCCCCGCTCTCAAATCTCTGCCTTATGGAGGTATCATATACAGACCACTATCAAACCTGTCTCACTTTAGTACCCTTCGAAGGCAATACTAGGAAAACTTAACTGCGTAGCACTGAATACTCGATGAAGCGTCACAAATCACACAACAATGGAACGCCGAAGGGTCCTATTGCCAACGAAATACTGCTATGATACAAATGAAGCCATAAACTATTAGCTTTATGGTACCTAAATTTATCTCATCGACGCGACAACCGAATAGCTGTGAACTTATTTTCGCTGTGCTGTCCTAACAACATCGTTTACACGCGATGATTCGACTGTTGCTAGAGAAATAGTCGCGCCTGTCGCTGATTTGGCGTAAACTAATCTTTGCCTAGCTATACTAGTATAATCTATAGGTAGGTAGGTCCCTTTCACATAAGCTAATCCGATCTTACTCATAATATACATCACTTCAAGAGTAGACAGTCACTCGATCTATCACGACTGCCTGGCGGGGTCTCAAGCCGCAATTCTCTATACGGTATTAATATACACGGTGGTACGGCTAAGCCTCGAGAGGTTTGTCCGTCCCAGGCTCGAATTGTTGAGACCTATTTATACAAACTGCGTTCAATAATATCAAGATCATTAGACATTACCATATTAATTTCTTCTCACCCATTTTTGAGGTTTAGAGAGGATGCTATGTTGTGTATTTTATTATCATTTACGGAGCTGTAATGAGGGCATGTCACTATAGGGTTAAACTAGGAAACAAAGTTGTAATATATATGTATAATAATATGTACGTGCGGTACACAGCGACATGTTCTGTGCTATCGACACGTTAACAATGAACTCAGCTGTCTAATTTACTGTTGAGTACCTTAATATTTCGCTCATAAATAATGGAGTATTTCTCCGCTTAGCGTTACCTACCAATGACTCTCTAATAATTTATTAAAAGTGGGTTATTATCACACGTGATTTATTATTAATGAAGGTGAGCTTCCGGTCTTCAAAATATGTATATCGTCCCATTACGATCGAGTATCTACATCGTTAGAGTACTTTCATTGCTACCCAATACCCAATCTGGATGATAGCTGTGGTTTAAAGTACGATAGTGAAGTGATGAGATATATGTTTTTACAGCCTAGGAGCTCTAAATAAGGATTGAGGTTTATTTGGCTTAGGATAAAATAATTTGTTGGGTCATGAACGCATCAAAGGAAGCTCGCGTTATGCGACTGTCCAGGAAAGAAAGCCGCATGGTGAGGAAACCGGAATGAAAAAGCTACGCAAGCAACCAGTATATGTAATCGTAAATGTGTTTCCCTCAACTACAACAACCTTGATGATATAAGAATTCATGGAGAAACAGAAGTTGTACAACGTGGCGAATGATAATCATGGTGCATTGGTTCAGCATGCAATCATTGTCATGATTGTTGCTCAAGACTAAAGTTAAGAGTGATATATCCAACATTGGAACAATAATGATAACTCTGGGTGCGGCTACCTTCCTAGCACAGGTATCATTAGTTGCCAGACCAGACATCAGTATGCGGAAAAATTAGTAATACGCCTACCTCAGGCGGGCATTGGCATTTTCCATTCCTTACAATCACAGCTTCTCTTCCAGATGATTTCGTGCACATTCAAACTTAATTAACTGGTGTTCAGGGATCTACTAGGATAGTCTGACGACCTGGACTGGGCGTGTTTACTAGCGAAATTCTGTTTGTGTTGCAACTGATTCGTAACGGTGGCCTCGATACTGTCGTCGTTCATATAGCCAATCAAGCGTTGCAGTTGACGTACTTTGCGACGCCCCTTGAATCGGATTCTAAAATCGTAGTGCCCGAACCCCTGTAAGCCAAGGCTGCATGAAAATGTCTTGGGAAGGCGCGGACCCATTGGAAATGTCTAACCCGTGCCCCAGTTTAAGAGCTCTAGATGGTGTCTGATATGAGATCCCTTTGCCCACAAGATGATGGCCTTTGTGTCGCTTCCACATATCGATCATCTTCATCCCAGACCGGCTGCTCCTTTCATTCTCATGGGCATGCGGATATTTGCCCTAGCATTAACGTTGGTGGCCAGATTCCAAACTCCCCTTGTTACCATAAACAACTTACCGAAAACCGATCGGAATCGATTGTGCACGATTGACGTGGCAATTCTCCGATCTCAAGGACCTATGAGATCGCACAGATGCCCTTTGTTCATAACACCGGTACAGAACACAAAATTACACACCAGTTGCTTCACCCCCTCATTGTCTAAAGGAATTTTTGTTCGTGTTTAGTTTCCCAGATCCTTTGGATCTAATGTCTTTGGACTGTTGTAACCAAAAGGAGCAACTAGCCAGCCATATCCTCGCTTTGATTTTCGTTTTGGGGCGACCATGATCTTTACTCATCAAATATGTATACAAAAGCACACTACGTTAATCCAAGATTGCGACTTTGCTAACTCCATAAGGAATAACTAGGACACCTATTTCAAAGATGGTTATGCACATGTACCTACTGCCCAGGGTACATAGTAGTTGCAAACCTAGGCGCGTTATTCATGCTAAACTAATGATATACACCTTGATTTTCGACCTCTCCATGCGCACGGAATAGATTGACAACATCCATAAGTGGTCCTGATCAAGTCATCTCACACCAAAAGCTGATGGCTAGCTCGTATTATTCGCTGCTGCGATTTCGTCTTTAGCCGTCAAGACTTTTTATCATCGCATTGGAGTAATTCCAAGTCGACGGATCGGCCATTTATTCAGTTCTTGCGAATGTGCCTCATTCGTGCTAGATAAAGACGATGCTAGCCTATGGTTTAAGACGCTACGTGATCCTACACTGAGTTATCAATGAACAAGATCTGCACACCATTATGTTGTGGGATGATGAACCTGTACGGAAGTTAGGGATCCGCTCGAACCTGTAATAATACCGGCGAAAGATAGGATTTCACCCTTTAAGGGTACGGGATGGCCAAGACACCCAAATCAAGTCTAGTTTGGTAGTATGCTTCAGAGTCGTTGAATATACGCCTCCTAACTGAACCAGAGAAACAGCTATCCTTCCATTGTGAATGTCATTACAGTCTTCATCGTCAGAGTCCAATTGTAGAAGCCCACTGTGGATCCTTGACGACAAAGACACTAGCTTTCCCGCGAGGGAGAAGCCTCAGCTTTAGATGTCATCGACGCGGATCGACCACAGCGCATACACCCGTCCTTATTAATTTGCTCTAAGCGTGTCTTGTTTCTGCTCTGTGATCGTCGTCGAATTATGTACCCCGTTGACGACGTAGGCGATAATCCGCACTGGCCACCTACTACGCACCAAAGGATAATGTGTCAATACCGCGTCTGCAATTTTATGCATGATCCGCGTTGTTGCCATATTTCGTATATTTTAACTCCATCATAACCTCGCGATCAGCTTCCTTGGCTTCACTCGCGGTTAATTTAGTCCTTCATTTCTTAAAGGCTTGAGGCAAATTATGTACCTCGGATAATGTACTAATATATGTCACATGAATAGGCATGTTCCGTATATACTAGAATAGTACTCAGCATGATTAAATTGGTTTCGCTTATAATGCCACCTAACGATCTAAGCAATAGTAATGTACGAGGTGATGTTATGAGCATGTGAGTTTAATTGAAATCCCATGACTACTATCATACCTGATGAAGCTTGTCGGTCTTATATCTATACATGTATTCATGTGATGACCTGATTGTTCGGGAAGGTTTACCCGTGAGCACGTGATGATTACTTCGGGAAAAAATTCCTTGCAGAGTAGGAAACGAAAAAAAACTTTGATATGATAAGCGAGTTAATATAGCTTGATAGATAAATTCGACACCAAAAAAAAAGTCAACCCAAGCCAGTTCAAGCAATGTTTAGCATCAACTAACTGTGCTTGATGCAAGAGATGGGCCTATAAAAGCTTTTTTCGAGCCTTATTGGGGTAGTCATGGATATTCACCGTTGTCGCTTCGTGCCCTATAATCCTCACGCTATCAACGCGCTCGCTTTCTCTCATCCTCCATCTCAAGATCTCCCTGGACGAGGTGTCAAGACTCTTCGGCTAGCTGTCGGCCGTGCCAATGGCGATATCGAAATTTGGAATCCGCTTCGTGGTGCTTGGTTTCAGGAAACAGTTTTGCGCGGTGGCAAGGATCGCAGCATTGAAGGGATCACGTGGACGCTTGATCCCACCGAAGATCACCACGATGGCGATGGTGCTAAGTTGCCTGGTCGACTTCGGTTATTCAGCATAGGCTATTCAAACGTTGTTACAGAATGGGATCTCGAGAATGGACGAGCTGCTCGACACTCGAGCGGGGATTATGGCGAGATATGGTGTCTGGCAGCACAACCCCTGTGGAAATCAGTAAAGGGAAAGAATGGGAGAGCTTCGCCATCTGCAGGAGGGGATCTCCCTGGGCAGCTTCTCGCCGTAGGCTGTGCAGACGGATCGATTGTTATTCTGTCCACGGCGGATAACGATCTGAAGTTCCTGCGAGTCATGCGGCCATCTACAAAGCGCTCCAGGGTCCTCAGCATCACGTTTCAGGATCGTGATGTAATCGCCGCGGGGTATGCTGACAGTAGCATCCGAGTGTTTTGTGTTCGAAGTGGTCGGGTGTTGAGAACAATTTCTCTTGGTAGAGGTCCAATCGGTGGACCGAAGGAGATATTGGTCTGGTCAATTAAGTGCTTACCGGATGGATCCTTTGTTTCAGGCGATTCCACTGGGGAAATTCGATTCTGGGATGCAAAGAACTACTCGCTCATCCAAAGACTCCAAGGCCACCAGGCTGATGTCTTGGATGTTGCGGTAAGCGCAGATGGGGAATCTGTTGTCAGCGGGGGTGCTGATCGAAGGACAGTTGTATATCGACTGAGGGAGGGGAAAAAAGGCGACAAGAGGCGTCGGTGGGCGGAAGTTATGCACCGAAGATATCACACACACGATGTCAAAGCCTTTGCTGTTTATGAGACAAAGGACATAAGCATCGTGGTATCAGGTGGTTAGTTCTAGCATTGTTCAAAATTAGGTCATACAGCGAATTTAACTGAACCACTTCCAGGTCCCGATGCAGCACCAGTTGTGCTTCCACTGCGCGAGTTTGGAAGAGAGAATCATCGAAAGCTTCCGAGTCTTCCTCAAACACCTCAGCTTGTATCTGCTCCTTGCTGCCGACTAGTAATGAGCTTCTGGGATAGGGAAATTAGGATATGGCGCATTCTAACTAGTCCTGGGTCGCTATATGATAACTTCGACGGACAGAGGTACCAACTTGTAGGGAAGGTACTGATCCAGGTGAGACAATTCTCAGCGCAATCCCACTTTGACGTTCATCTTCTAACCCTTGATACAGGGGGAGGAGAACATTACATCGGCCGCACTTTCCCCAGATGGCAAGCTCTTGGCTGTTGCTACGATAACCGATATAAAGATATTCTACTTACGATGGCAAAAGAGGGAAGAAAAGGAGATTTTAAGAGTGCAACGACTGAACGCTCCCCGTGAAATATCAGGAGGAGGTGCAAGACTCGTCTGTATGTCTCCAGACGGCCGATGGTTATGTATTGTGCGACCAAATAGCGACGTTTGGTTAGCCAAGATCATATCTATATCAACGCAAGAAAAACCACGAATCCTGCCCGATATTTGCAGAGCAAATCGTACTCCGCGTAGCACTCAACACGAGAAAGCATCACATGGAACACTTGGCAATTTCAAAAGGACTATCAGATCGGCGGTCTTTTCGGAAGATAGCAGGATTCTGGCTTCAGGCGACCTGTCTGGTTACGTGGATGTTTGGATACTTGAGGACGTCAAGAACGTAAACTCAAAACACATGGTTAAGACAACGAATGGCGCCCTTTCCTCGGAAGAGGAGTCCCCAGATGAAGATGAACAACCTGTTATCGAGGGCCAGCGTTGGCGAGCCAGCCCAACGCCAATACCACGCCAAGGTGCTGGCATCATATTTATGTTATTTCGGCCTCGAAAACAAGCACACTCAAAAGCGCTCATGAATGGGGTGAACCATTCTTCTGATAAATTATCTGAATGGAGTGACCAGTTAATGATTGTCACCAGCGAACATCAGCTTGTTGAGTACGAGACTCGTAAAGGAGAGCGGTCTGATTGGTCAAAAAGGAACTCCAAGGGCTACTTCCCGGGAGAATTTACCGGCATTAAGGACCGGGCGATGGGGGGTCTGTGGGATAATGACCGCCTGTGGCTTTATGGCCCATCTTGGCTTTGGATGTTCGATTTACGGCAAGATTTTCCTCCACCAGATAGTGCAACTATTTCTGGGGAAGGGAAAACCGATGCTAAATCTTCCGGTGAATTACTACAGGCTCCGGTGCCTCGGAAACGAAAACGAGAATGGGAACACGAGGAGGGTGCTGAGAGGAAGTCCAACACCGGCGCCGGTGACTCCATTCCTTTGTCCCAGGTAGACATCTCCTTGAGAACAAAGCTGCGGAGGATCGTTGGAAGCGACGAATCGAAGGGCGAGTGGATATCTCTCAAGAGGGTGCTCCCAGGAGGACGGGAAGGAGGTGAAGAAGATGAGGATGAACGTGAAGATGGGTTGTTGGAAACCAACGATTTAAACTTGGCTCGACTTCGGCGCGAGCATCGAGTTATAGATCAGATTGATGGCTTTTCGGGGCATCCCATAGACAAAGTAGAAAGAAATGTGTCTCCTCTAACTAACGGCAAGGAAAAGTCCTCTCTGGTTGTTGTTGACCATACCGACACTCGACCGTTAGAAAAACCTGTTCATGATCGCTCTACTTCACCTGAACAGCAACTAAGAGAGGTGAAAAATGGCACAACTCTGCAGCCTCCCCGTCGATGGTGGCATACATACAAGTATCGTGACATTTTGGGCGTCATGCCACTGAGTCAACAGCTTGATAAGAACGCATACAAAGATGATACCGAGAACAGAAGTGGTCCTCATCTCGAAGTAGCAATCGTGGAGAGGCCGACGTGGGATATGGACTTGCCAGGACATTATATAAAAGATCATGAAGGAATGTGATAACTTCACTGGTGATCAATGAGCACCGCCGCTGTTTTCCTTCCTCCCATCTAGTGCCTTTCTCTCATCACCGCGTTGCAATGTTAGCGCTATGCACTGTATATATCTATATGTGTTACATGTATACAATTAAATGTCAGGTCCTGCATGGCTCCTGATCAAGTGTCATGTCTTTTCGTCGACTTGCTCGTTTTCCAGCATAGCGACAATACTTTATCAATATCAAACAGGGTCTCTAAATTTGTCATAAGCCTGGTAACTTTATAAACTTGAGGAAGCTTGTTATTAGGGAACATAGGTAGTTACTGGGAAGCAGTCGTTTGGATGCTTAGGTGCAAAGTTAGCGATTATATATCCATGCAGATACGTACGTTCAATACTGCGTTTGGATATTGAAGGAGGATGGAATATACTACCGATAATGAGTACTTAGTTAGTTGATATACGATACATTCGAAAATACTTTGGTTATGGAGGTGAGGTATAATAAGCTGTTGGGTATAGGAGGCTATGGAGAAGAGTGATAACCTAAGAGAAAATGAAGCAAAGCTTTTATCACCTACTACATAATACTAAAATTCTACTATAGGGAAATGATAGGAATACTACGGACATCCGATCAACCTGCAAGGATAGATTAAATGATGGTTTGTATTCTCGAGATCCTTCCCTACTTCAATTCATTGTAGGAGGCCACTTTAGAGCTCGAAGCCTCAGTCTTCTCATAGCTTTCTACGGTCTTTACCTGCTCCCAGATCAATCCTCTCTTTCAAGATTGAGGGCTGGAAAGTGATCTTGACTAATGTATAAGAGGCGAACAGTTTCATGCTCAGATTGGGACTATCTACATATGAAGGAGTTCCGAGAATTTCTCAACAATCCTCCAACCTCTTATTGTAAGGAGATAATGCCATCTCTAGGTAGCATCTTTCATATAACCTCCGCGAATTTTCACAGTACTCCTCCCCGTCAGCTGAAGGACCGTGATAACACTAGCTACACAAAAAGAGTGAATCCATTGAGGAAGCAAGGAAAAGCCCTAATGAGATACTATCATATAACTGATAGTGGTAAGGATTTAACCACTCTTGGAAAAGACAGGGGAAAAAGGGAGAATTTAAAGCATTGATTAATAGTGGCACCCGAAAGCCCAATCATTTCATCTTACGGGTCAAGGTTACCACTAGTACGCTACTAGTATTGCTAGTATATACTAGGGTAGTTGAAGGTTTCGCCAAGACTGTATTTATGTATTTTTGGTATTTTGTGACTAGTTTTACCGGTCCTATTGGTTAGGTAGTAAAATATCAGGCAACGTACGTTTGGTATGAAGTTGGAATTTGTCATCGCCACTCACTTTGTACAGTATTTTTTTGCGGGGTAGTGGAGCCGCCACTGGATACTATAGCTATCTCCAACCTTCAACTTCAAAATAAAGATATATTTTATGCCAAGAAGGCTAATAGATAGGGCAGGTTCTGAAATACCATTGGTATTCATAGTATAATATGAAAGAGACATTTATTTGGTGTGTTCGTTATTCCACAACAAAGCATGCGAAAAATATTAAATGGAGATTTTCCATGTTTGTAAGGCCGTCTTGGCGCAGCAGGGCCGCTACTCCCCTTAGAGTCTAGACTGGTATATGGCTAATGATACAACCCCTTTTTGATTCGGGAAGTCTGCCGGTACATACATGTATCCTGAAGGAGATTTTGGATGGAATACCTAATATGGAAGCGGTGTCCTAGATCATGCGACGCATAAATCATGCACACTGCAGACACCGCGTAAATGTCCATAGTAAACACATGTACAGCCAAGCATCTCATTTTATATCTAACAACATCCTAATTAAGTCCATTTCGATGTCTTTCCCTCTATCGGCGGCCGCTTCGGCTGAATTTAACGCTTAAACTTGCTACGGCTCGCGAGTCTGGGATTGCATCTAATGCTTTCCCAACGCATGATAATCAAGGGATCCTCCCACTATCTCTGCCTACTGAAGTCGTTTGAGAGCCTCAAATTCGCAGCCTGCAAACATGCTAAGCTAGCTGAGTGGCGTATCGTTATAGAGAGAGAGGTCTGAAAAGTATATAAGGGCCGACAGATCAAACTCTTAGTCTGCAAGCACGGCCACGAAAATGACAGTAGGGGGCCTAACGAGACAGACTGGAGCGGGGACAGGCAATCCAAAAAGACTGGTTGCCCTGTCAAGATGAAGACCTGATGGGTCCTAGGAATTGCGTTGGATGGAAATTGAAGGCCGACATGAACACAATGTGATGCCCGACCCGCTAGGCCTTTATACAGGCGGTACCACTTGATATCTCACCTGAAAAGCAGTTTTAAACCCGACATCTTTCCTTCGGTTATTGCTACCGACTGCGAAGAGGCGCTTATTCAAGCTATTGAATTAAAGTTTCCGAGCACAAAGACGGTGATATGCTTTTGATATATCAGCATGAATGTATTTAAGAACTGCAAAAAGTACATTGAAACTGAGGAGGACTGGGAGCGATTCTTAAAGGAGTTCAGAAACTGCGTTTATCCTAAGACCTTGGAAGAATTTGAAGATATCGTATGGAGTGGAAGGCAGAGTTCCATTAGAATAGTGGCGACTCTCACATTATACCGCTGAATCAAACGCCAGAACAGGTCCAAGAACATCGTGTCTTAGAAAGCGGTTGAGGGCCTATAGGGAGAGGGTTTCATGCCTATGTTGACCAGTTCTTCCATGGGGAACAGGGGAACCACTAGTCCCACTAGGCCGCTACAACGTCTCGCCTTGAAGGCGCTCACCATGTGTTGAAGTGTTGGATTGGGCCACCCAGGAAGAATCTAAGGGGTGTTTGGGGTGCTGTCAAGTTTGCAATTGACCATCAACCCGCGGAGATCCGAACCTATCGAGCTTGGCGACGATCGGGGACTCGAATCACCTTGATGAGTGAATTTTATAGTGATCTTCGGGGCCGCATTACACCTTATACGTTGAGCAAGCCCCACCGGCCATGGACTATCTTCAAACGCGGATTTGAAGAAGAGCGTCTCCGCAGAGGACAGCCTGCCAGTGGGGAGGATAACACTATTTGCACGATGAGTTATTGGTGCTCAATGGGAATCCCTTGTTGGCATATGATTAACTAGCCTTGGCTTGCGGAGGGAGAGAACTCTCGAATCCAGCCTTTCGACTTCCATCCCATTGGCACTAGTATAAGCTTCTTCCTGGTGTTGAGCCTCCAATTCTCGATCCAGAATCAAAGCAAAGACGCCGAACTGAAGAAGCACATAACTTATTATCGGTTAAATACCATGCTACACACGACAGAGAGACTTGAGTTCTCTCTACCTTTGGATTCTAGTGGGGGCCGCCCCTTAGCTAGCATTATCAATCCATTATGTTATGCTTCAGGATTTGTCGCAACACCAACTCCAGCATGTAGCGACTCGACGGGCTTCAACTGGTCGAATATTAATAGGTCAACATAGGCAAATGCAGCCCGCCGTACGTCACTGCTCTGCATGTGTCCAATGGGGTCACGATAAGGTAGAATGTCGAGGTTGTAGAGTAACAAATCATACTCGAAATTCTTGCCCAAACGTTCCCTATTCTTGTTGAGCGGCTGACCTTATTGAGCCTCTACAACACGATCAACATCAAGATTCAGTACAACGAGGCAGTTGTAGCATCATGGACTTCTCAAAGGCACCTACAATACTCGGCCTTCAAGTACCAAGACCGATAGGTATGAATTCCTAAAATCACACCCGAATTTAACCGCCATCATATCCTCGGAACACCTCCCCGCTTACTCAACCACAATTAATGACAGAGATGGAATGGTCCTTACACTTAGACATAGGATAGCGAAGCCCGGGGAAATAGTATAATGTGAATATGTATGTACAGGCGCTATGTAGAGCTGGGCATTCCGGTTATAAGTCCCAAGGGAGTTGGCGTATCAAAATGAGTGTATCATTATTAGCCTTGGGCCGACCGCCTTCTTGGTAGGGCTAGCTACGTTACATTTAGGTCACACGGCATCTGGAGCTAGACCGCATATAGCTTAGGTTATAGGCCCCTGCGGACCCATAACACTAGCAGTTAGCCAATGATCAGTCTTTGGACGGTTTGCCCATAGATTAAAATTCCAAGCTAAACCTAGAGTCGCTAACTGATGAGATTAGTTGGGCACCTTGCTGATTAGGGCATGTGGGTTAGGGCACACGCCCTACTCTAGAAAATAGGACCGCACTTTTCCTCAACTCCAAGAAGGCATTTCTCCTCCAAGACGCACGTCGAAGTCTTTAACTCCCCGCATTGTCAGAGCGATTCCCCGAATAACGCCAGGAACTCGCGACAATGTATGTTCAGATCGGTTTCTTCTGACATGTCAATCGTGCTAACTTGTATTAGGCTTATTCCAAAGGCCGATCGAAAAAAGGTTCACGAGTACCTCTTCCGTGGTATGTAAATGGATTTCTACCACTGGGAAAATGCCGAATCCTTTAGGGAACCTTTGTTGATTGTTTCCGTTCCTCAGAGGGTGTGCTTGTAGCCAAGAAAGATTTCAATCTTCCTAAGCATGCGGACATCGATACCAAGAACCTTTATGTAAGACCACAAGCTAGTTGATAAACGTTAGGGCTCTCTGACTATTTCTTACCCAATGAGTAGGTCATCAAGGCCTGTCAGTCTCTTACCTCCCGCGGCTACGTGAAGACTCGTTTCTCATGGCAGTATTACTATTATACTCTCACGCCTGAGGGTCTTGACTACTTACGTGAATGGCTTCACCTGCCTGCGGAGATCGTCCCCGCCACACACATTAAACAACAGCGCTCTCATGCACCACCCCGCGGCATGATGGGTGGTGATGATCGTGGTGAACGCCGCCCTGGTGGTCGTGGTGGTCCTCGAGATGGCGGCTACAGACGTCGTGAACAAGAGGGTAAAGAGGGTGGTGCACCCGGCGAGTTTGCACCCACTTTCCGCGGTGGCTTCGGTCGTGGCCGTGGTGCTCCCCCTTCATAAAATTTCCGCTTGGCCTCTTAATCTACAATCAGAATCTAGAAATCTAAGTGGGATTTTTCTATCTAGCCGTAGCTGTGGACTTTTTATACTTGATTCGGCTGAACGAATGATATAGACCAACTTCATCACTTTAGTAGCGTGGATAGCCAAGACCGATGGAGTAATCAGCCTCGAAGGGTCTGCCATGGCCATCATAGCGAGTTGCAACGACTGTGGGTATCGTAAATTCAATATTTCCAGCCTCCAAGATATCTGCGGTGGGCGTGACCTTGAATTCAGTCGGCGAGCGATTCTTGGAATTATTAAACTTCACTGTATGGATATTGGGCTTGAAGGATATAGAGACCCAATTACCAATGTCCGTCATACATATCTTCCTTCGCTATACAAATGGCCATGTAGGGGATATGTCAATATCACAGTTATCTCATAGTCTGCCGCTCCAATGATCGACTCGTCACGTAATCATCTGCAGAGCAAAACTCCCCCCAATCCGTCTTTACAATGAACGAAGACCATTGCTCCATTTTGGACTCCTTTGGATGTGAAAATGCTATCGTATCCTGCACCACCTAGTATACCATTCGTGAATACCCCATTATAAAGTAATAAATATAATGGGAATTTTCTGCATAATGTGTCCAAGATTCCCATGACTACTCGCTTCCTTGAAGTAGGCATCTAGATTGGTAATAAGTAGAATGTGGTCCCCTAATAACAATATATAATAGTAGTGGAGTAGCAATAGGAGTAGTCATTATAATTTACGACAGCAACTTCTTTGATTATCACTATTATTATTATTATTCCTCTTTCCCCCGTGCTCTTTACAGCACACTCGGCATATCGAACTTTCGGTAAGATGAAATGAGGGGTTTGGGAAGAGAGATAACAATATATAAGCGGAATTAGGAAGGAGAAAGAAAAAAAAAAGTCGTATTGAGATAATACGGTCTAGTCCTAGGAATCTTGAAGGACTATGATTGTAGAATTTCTGTTCATGGCCTGTTAAAGCAAAGGACGGGGGAGGGCACAAGAAACAGCAGAACAAAATCAACATGCGACGGTATCGACAGATCATCCTTGATGAATACTCAGTGTAGAATATACATGGGATAGCATGCGGCGTCAAAAAGCAGCTAGGTAATTATCTCGAGCAAAGAAACGTCAAGGAAGAGTGGAGAAAGCGGCAGAACATGAACGCGGGATAGAACCCCGCCCATTGTTCATTATTACCTTAGAATCGACTTCGAAATCTAGTCAAGAATTAACCTTCCTTTGAAAACAAAGGTAGCACATCTTCTGGTCGCGCTATGGAACGGTATACAGCGCGGCATCGGTTTGTGCGGAAACTTGATCGTGGATTGAGATTGGTTGCCCAGCTCCTTTCAATGTCTCTGCTCTGCTAGCATGGGGTGATCGCTAAGGCAGGATCCAGGAGCGAAGTCAGGCCGACCTTCATCGCTTCGCATTTGCGATAGCCGGCACATCTAAGATCATTCTTGTCATTTTCATGAGCCCGAACATGTTATTGGACTTCGATCGGTGGCAAAATGTCGCTGCTGAGAAATATATTCTCAAGCGAATACGACCATCCGGAGCAAGGCGCTGAGTGCGGGCCGATATAGAGGATGATGGGCACCGGGGTGTCCCAGAGAGGGAAACGGCCAAAGGCTATGACTTAGATCGTATAGATAGTGCGAATACGGCGGTTATTAGCTTAGGAGAAAAATATTTCAGGAACCTAGTAGCTCTGAGCAGAGACCAGGGCGGGCTGTGACATGTGAGTAATTGGACAAATATGGGGGGCGCCGAGCTGTTGTAGCACTGAGAGCATATAGTGTGGAATAGCGGGGAAAGACTTACAGGGCTGTTGAGCATGCTATTCCGTTTATTCCTGCCCTTCTTGATATGATTTTTCAAGGCAGTGGAATCGAGGGGCTTTAACAACTCAAAGCTGCATAGCAGTTCAGCCGAAACAGACATGATGGCACCCCAATTATCGAATTCACCACAGTACTGGGAAACGATCAGCAAGAAAGCCTATGTGACCCGAGATGGAGAACTATGAATCGCATGTGGAATGTGCCAAGCAATAGCAAACAACTTACGTTGGGTGCAGAAAAGACTGTCACCAGAATTCGATCGTTGAAGAATTCGTAGCCATCTTCGACCACCATGTGCGCGCGGCAAACCAAGTCAAAGTCGTGTCGTTGTAGGAAGTCCATGATTACCTTCTTTCCAAAACAATAGCTGACTCCACGTTCGTTCGGTTCCCAGTCTTCTTCCATATCAGCTGGATCGCTCCAGAGTAGATCGTTGAGTAGACCATAGTCTGGGACATCTGTAGGGCGAGCGATGCCCCGAATGTCATCCATATGCGATAAACTGGGTGACAATCCTCCATGAACACAAAATATCTTCCCTGCCACGATGGAAGCAATAGGAAGACAGTTGAAAGTGTCGATAAAGGTTTTCCAAATCTTTATGTTACATCGTCGCTTGCACTCGTCATAAAACCCGTACACACGCGTCACGTTAGCACACTCATGGTTACCTCGCAGTAGAAAAAAGTTCTCTGGATATTTGAGCTTATAGCACAGCAAAAGTAGGATAGTTTCTAGACTTTGTTTGCCACGGTCGACGTAGTCGCCCAGGAACAAGTAGTTGGACGCTGGGGGGAACCCACACATCTCGAACAGTCGGATGAGATCTGTATACTGGCCATGGACATCCCCAACTATCTTAACAGGGGCTGACAGTTCAAGCAGCGCCGGCTGAGATAGAAATAGTTCCCGGGCAGCGGTGCAGACTGCGACGATTTCTGCATTCTTTAAACATACTGCCTTGGTAACTTTCGCAGAATAGCCGGCATCAAGTAGGCGAGATATCATGTCATCGAGATCAATCGACTTCAGTGCACCCAAGCCCATTCCTGGTGATCCGCTGGACTCTGTTGGGATAGCCGCAAGAATATCTAGGATGACAGGATTGAGCTGGTTCTGACGCTTGACAAGAATCGACTCCCCTGGAGTCTGAGGCGTCGCAGGCGGCACAGATGGCGGAGCATCAGATACCAGATCGACCTCGCCACTTCGCCGCGCAGCATCTACATCTTTGTGGCCGCGATTCAGGGATGCGGAGAGGGAAGGGGATGGAGGTGGATCTGGTGTATTGGTCCGAGACACTCCCGCAGCCGCGTCGTCAGAGCTTAAAAGCTGTGGGACTTGGGCTGATGAGTTGGACAAGGCTTGTGCTGCCCGTACTGAACGATTGCTCCCCGTCGACTTGACAGAGGCAGCGTCTGACTTGTCTCCTCCATTCTCAGTTTGGGAAAGACCGATGCTGGAGCCTCTAGGACTATCAACATTCTTTTCATTATTCCGGCCTGCTCCCGGGATTTTAGACCGAATCGAACCCTTTAGGGATCGAAGGGACTCTTTGGTCTCCGACTTGGAAAATGTCGGATAAGACTGCAGAGGATCGCTCGAGTGGGCATCAACGCCACCCTTGGACTGTTGTTGACCCATCCCGGGGGCTGGCTGATGAGTTACGAAGTCCTGTCGGTATCAGTACACCTTTCCTGAACAAGTTGAGGCTTCTCTTTCGATCCCGATACCACGGTGGCCTACCACGAGGGTAGTTTAAAGAGATTTGGAAGGAAAGAAGGCAGGAGAAGTGGTTTCCGTTGTCGCCACCGTCTTGACTAGCCTGAAGAAGGGCACCCGTGAATTGGAAAGAGAAACCTGGGGTAGTTAAAGGCGAAGAATCGAGAAGGAGTGCGCAGCGCCAAATCAAACACTTCAGGACCGGAAAGAGTTGAAGGTTGTGTGGGATTGAGAAACCAACAATGCGGAACGAGTAGCGACTTTGACGGAGGATACGGCGGACTGTTGGTCAGGCTAATTTAGGAGCGGATACCTCACTATACTAGTGGCGCTAGGCTGCAAAGACGAGATGATGATGGACCAACGACGCAACGGTAGGCACTCAAGGTTGAGAAACGGACTGATAGCAGGCGTAAGAGATCTATGACCTTGATATGACCTGTAAGATAAAGAACTTGATGTTATATCAGCTAGGCAGGGACTACACCAAGGAGGAGTGAACTGCGTGGGAACAAGATAGGACAGCAAGGCACTATGTATACGGTACCATATAAGGGTATTTCAGAGAGACGAGGCTCTCGGGAGCATCGACCCATTTGTTCTTCCGGACGAAACCGAAGTTGAAGTCTATATATAATCCTATATGAAAGAGGAGTCTCTGGGCGGGGAGGATAAGAAATAAAAGCTGTGGGAGGCTGTGTCGTCCTCTACTTGACGATGATAAAAAAAATTGACTTCAGTACTTTATTAGGAAGTACATGCTATAAGAAGGATGTCTGGATGTGATATGAATATGATAATAGGTCCGACCAAACCGGGAAACGGGGTCCGATGAGAAGATAAGCTGGGATGTTGTTTCTTGTCTTGGGATTTCCTTGTGGATGCTTCAGTTCTAGTGAAATCTATAAACAAATGAAGGCATGAGTTATTGTTATCAGCTTGTACGATGCCTTTTTCGGTTGTTTCGTAATGATGGTCGGTCTTGAAGGAGATCGATCTATCCTCACCGGGCCATCTGTGCAGGAATTTGTGTTTTTTCTTTATTTTTTCCCTTTCTGGCTGGTCTGGAGCGATGCCGGTCTGGATCTTTAGCCGGTAACTGAAGTGTGGATCCCGTGACTCTTCCGATTTGTCAACCGGGTATGTTACTTCTCCACCGCCTTCCTCTTGCCTCGTTCCCCTCCGGCGTTAGTTACTTCGGATCATCGTCGCCCCGGGTCAAGAGGATGTACAGCTCTGGTGTAGCAGCCTAGCAGGCGATTGATCCCCACCTAATTGGTGAACTAAATGACGCCAATCATGGCGTTGCCCACAATCAAGATCAAAAAGTGCATGGATCCGGATCCTTCCTGCCTGTTCTGACTCAGACTCTTACAGGATCGAAAAACTTTCATCTTTAATAATAAGGTCATCTTGAAAATTTTTTCCGTCTTTCCTTTGCTCCTCGGCCAGGGGCATACAATCAAACTCTGGTCGCATTGAGGTCACCTTTCCTTCAATTCCCCGCAGACAAAATAAATGAGGGGTCCTCAAGCTGACGATCTGTATGTTCCTGCTCCTGCTCCCTCACTCCAACGTCATGGTTGACCCGGATTACTACACAATGTATCATTTCCACCAGTGTTCCCTTCTTGTGTTGATTTGGGAGTCGGATAATAATAATGAGAAAGACTGTCAATGAATGTAACCCTCTCACTGTGATCGGTCTAACGACCAGATAGATACTGATGGCAATAGTCAAGCACCTTCTTCCACTTGAGTGGTCTACTATCTTTTCAGCCTTCTACATTAGACCTTTCGATCTCACTCCTATAGGAGAATATACTCTCAGTTTCGTGGCCTATGATTTCCCTTGGCTTGCGATGGATCACTGCTCCTTGCGGAGTCGCCCAATGGGATGGGGTTGGATGAACAACATATGAAGCTTGTGCGAAAGCGGTTACAGTCTAATCTTGCCAAGAGGATGATATAAGCATCCATCATGAGGTTGCTACGGTTGCTGGACATTTAGTTCTGCTAGCGCGGAGGGGTTTCAACCACACAAAATAACTCTATCTAGTGACTAATGCTTTAAAGAATGGCACTTTTATGTGGGGCGGGAACTTTTGGACAGCGATGAACGGCTTACATAATCACGACAATTTAGTCATGAATCACACTAGACTATATATGGAAGCGGTAAGACGAAATATTACCGTAATAAGCCGGCTTTTATTGTTGTTGTATTATTTTACGTCTTTAAGCGGCCGAAAGGCTGCATAGGACGGTATTACTAATATACATAAGACACTATTTGGCACCAGAGGTAAATACCTCCCAGAGATCACCTGGGTGCTCTGTAGCCTGTGTCGTGTAGAAGACAGATGAGAAAGGGAAAAAAAAACATAAAGACAATCTAGACTTGCAAACGACCCGACATCTGCTGGCTTTCGCGCCTCGGGGGCTTCCGGGAAACCGGCGCTGTCGCTGTCTTGGGACATGAAGGGCTGTCCGCTGCATGTTCACCATCGCAGTTCACACACTTGATACAACATTCGAGCGGGTGCTCAGCTGTCCGATGACCTAGGTCACCGCATAGCCTGCACCTTGGCGTGCCCTTACACCCTTGCGTTCTGTGGATTCCCCAGCACCTTTTGCACTGAGGCGGTCTCATACCCCTAGAGGTAGGATACTCTACTCTCAGCCGGGCCCCCATGACTACTACAGCCTTGGGGGTTATTCTTCAAGCCCCCAGCCCGAAAAGCTAAGTGAACCGAGGCTGTCGCAAATCCCTCCTGCTTTCTGACCCAGCGTATAGTCTCTAGGGCCACACCGAAAGCTTCGGTAACTTCTGGGAGGACGTCTCCTTCGATCGAGACATCGATCTCAGCATAGCTCTTTGGGACCTCGGGTTGAGCGGCCCTTTCTTTGAGCTTAAGGTCGATTTGTAGTGGGCTTGCACGTTTGGGTTGTGCTCGTTCTGGTTGTTCCTTGTGCCGGGTCGTTTCCTTTCCCTGCACATCACAGCAACCGTTACTTGCTCGCGAGAGATGCTATCTTCGTGCCCCATGTGCTTGACGACACACGCCTTCAAGCACTCCATTAGGTCGTGAGCCACTCGGGGCACCATCTGGCCTGTCCCGCATTTGGCGAGCATTTGGTCGGTAAGGTTGTCGAACCCACGGCAGAATTCCGACAAGAGAGCATATCTTGCCTTCATCTGTGTCTCAAAGAGCCCGTCAATGAAGTCGGGCCCAGGCGTCGTTTCACGTGCCTCGTCTATCACCATGTCACTCTCAGGGTTCCCACATCCATCTTCCAGCTGGTGTCTTTCATGCAGGTCGTGGGCAGGGTTGTCGTTCGGACGCGCACGCGACACGTCGCCCATAGCGCGTGCCTCGGCCTCGGCCTTTCTTTTATTCTTTTTCGTGGCAGCTCTAGTCGTAGCAGCCGCCATGATGAGTACGAATAAAGGGAGAAGTTTGGGTGCTAATACATGTGCTGTTTGGGGGGGTTCTGAGATGGATGAAGTCTTGCGCTGTGGTGTAGTGGTAAACCCAGCGAGCCGGCTTTTAACGTCTTTGAAGCATCCATTGGAAGATCTATGTATCATAATTAGGTACGGATATAATACCTGAATGGGTGCTAAACATTGCCCTCTTGAAATTCTTACAACTGAGGAAGGCTTCTTGAGCGCATATTCTAGGAGTCATATTGTGGTATGTCTGTATTATTCTAGATCAAAATCGGACCGTCAGGTTGAGTGCATCATCCTTTTCAGGATTAACTTAGTATATTCTATTTCAGGTTTAGTTTTTGGAATTTTGATTAGGGCAAACCGGCGCCTAAAGACTGATCATTGGTTAATTGCTAGGGTTATGGGTCAGCAGGGGCCAGCCTATCAACATAAGCCATATATGGTTTAGCTTTAGGCGCCGTGTGACGCCCCGCGAGTCGTCTAATTCTAATGAAAAAAAAAGTGGGGCACGCGTACGCTAGTTCAAATAGGTATTAACGCCTGCGCAACGCCCCATTTTACGATACGATACGACTTTGACAGCACAGAT
>JAHQZX020000898.1:0-57857 GCA_019804575.2 Pseudotulostoma volvatum
TGACAACTTGCTTCCGCGTGACACTTGCTTCCGCCGACTACAAGCGATAGCGCCGTAGAAGGCGGACCGACGATTAAAAGATTTAGCCGGTGTGGATGAACCATCATTTAATTTCTATCAGACTTGCATTTCATAAATTACCTATGAAATGGAAAATGATATTAATATCACAAATTTTGTTTTTTAGATAAATATATGCTAATAAATCATATCAAGGGAAAAAAAAAGCAACAAAAAAAACCCCCTTCCCTGTCGCTGGTTCGTGGACAAGTTAGCACTGGGGCTACCGGATGAGCCTAATAATAGACGATGGGGGACGATAAGGATCAGGATGGGTATGGGGTAGCTCTCTCTTCGTGCAGGTTGGGGTGCTATGACAACTAGAAAAGGCGATGATCTTCTCACAGCTGCCAGATCTAGCATGGGGAATAATCGACGAAACAAGCAACCCCATCTAAGTTGTCTGAATGTACGTATATACAATGTATGAATACGAGCCTGCATCGAACCCTAGTGCCCAAGATATTATGGCCAGATTAGTACACAGGCTTGTGGCTGAGAGGCATTCTGGCCTATTGTTCTGCACTGTCGTCAGCCTCCTTGATTCTTTTCAGGTCTCTTTCGTCCCCCTGGGCTGCTGAAACGCTGGCTTTCCGTTTCTCCTTCTCCTTCTGGTGCTCTGCGCGTCGAGCTTCTCGGTCCTTTTCTTTGCGAAGTGCTTTTGACTCAAATTCATGCCAGTCGCCTTCGATGTTCTCAAGTCTAATGAAGCACATTAGTCAATGGAATTCATGAAGACATAAAACGCCAAGTCCTAAGAACAGCCAGGAGAAGGAAAAGTGGGAGAAGAACAAGAAAGTTGGAACTCACTCAATAGCTTGCTGGGGAAGTGGCTCTTCTTCCATAAAATAGGAATGTGCAAGGACACCTTCCGCGGAGGGTCGCTTAGCTGGGTCATATTGGAACATTTGCGCAACTAGGTCCAAAGCAGCGGGTGTCAATATATCGCGGTAGATATCTTCGAACAATCTCTTCTTCCTTTCCGCGGGCCGCATCAATTCGAACCAGGGCATCTCGACAATATCCGGCCAGTCTGCACGAGTAGGAGTTCCCAAACAATTATATAGCTTGTCAATCTGGTTAATCTCGCCGCCTTCTCCGGGGAAAACTGCTTTTGATGTGAACATTTCGACGTAGACGCAGGCTGCGCTCCAGATGTCAACAGCTGGGCCATATCGAGTCTCACCAAGAAGAAGCTCTGGAGGGCGGTACCATATTGTGATCACGCGATTGGTATAGTCGAGTTGTTGACTCTTAGAGAAGAAACGGGCGAGACCAAAATCAGCAAATTTGAGCTGTCCCTGGTTGCTGATCAGGATATTGGCTGCTTTGATGTCTCGATGTAGTACGCCTCGGTGGTGTAAATAGTTGAGCCCCTCAAACATCTGCTTTGCAAGGTCTTTCTTGTGCGCCGCTGTGAGAGTAAATGTGGGGTGATTGATCAGCCCGGTTAGGTCGTGGGAGATATATTCGAAGACCATAAAGCACTCATTCTTCTCGACCATGACTTCCCGCAAGCTCACTACATTGTGGCTGCGCAGATGTTGAAGCAGCTTGATTTCACGTACGGCCGTGACCGGAAAGCCATCTTTCTCACCTTCCATGCGGATCTTCTTAAGAGCCACCTTATCTTGGGTGTAGATGTGGATCGCTTTGAATACCTTGCCATAGGTGCCAGCACCAATGACAGATTCATTTCCCGGCCTTCGATAGTAGACTGACTCGGAGTCTACGAATTCGTCATCAAGTGTAGGACGTGGTTTTAATCGCTTGAGAATCTTCTTCGGCTTCTTAACGTCGGGAGACCGCTCACGACGCCGTTCATATCTGAACTCAGTCCGGCGTTCATCACGTCTTCTGTCATCACGATAATCATAGCGACGATCGTCTCTCCGTGTATCACGTACATCCCGTGGATCTCGTAAATCTCGTATATCGCGCACATCTCTAAAGTCTCGCTTATCATCTCTATCACGACCTCGATCACGCTCACGATCACGTTCACGGTCCCGGCGCTCTGACCGTATGTCGGGCTTGAACTTGGTATGAGGCGCAATGGATAACTTACTTCGTGGAGGTTCCACTGCGCGTGGGGGAGGGTCTCGGACTTGCATCCTGTGCGCGAGGTCCGGGACAGGTTTCGCAATCGGAGCGGGAGTAGCCTTCGTCTTGAATGCGAAGCTGAATTTGCCTCCTTCCTTTGCTGGAGCGGAGGTTGTGTTCGCCTGACGAGTTGGGGGTGGCATTATCTTCGCATCTCCATTCTCTGAATTTGGCTTGGATCCTTCATCCTCTACCTGAAGGTCTTTCGATGGTCTGAAAGGATTGTCGCTCTCGTCGATGTCGGGGGACATTCTTTCCGAGGTGGTGGGAACAGCAGTAGGCTGGTGCACTGGAGAGCTCTGACCTGAATGTGCATGTGCGATTGGCGGGCTATGCTGGCCGCCACGACCTCGAGAACTTGATGCCGTCCATTGAAGGTTGTTGAAATGACCACGGCTACGCTGCGGTGAGACGTTATTGAAATTTTGTGGAGCGGAACCCGAGTAACGACGATCCTGTCCTTGACCTTGGTAATTGCCGCGATAGCCTGAATGCCCTCCACGATATGGGGCCCCTGAATATCCTTGTTGCATGTGGTTAGGATAATACTGTCCCTGTGGGGCCTGAGAGCCATAGCTGTTTTGTCGGTATGAAGGTGAGTGTCCATGCATTTGACTACAAAGACAGTTAGCACGTAAATAAGGCATCCTGAGCCGTTCCTGGTTGGGCACTTACCTATGCTGTCCAGCGTAGTGGGTTTGGCCACTCCATCCACTTCGCCCACCTGAATAGGGGGACCCAGACTGGGGGGAACCATGATAGGAGCTAGTTGGTGTGACATACTGTGGCGAGGTCGAGAACTGTCTGGTATCAACATGAGGTCTGGACGGGCGAGGCCGTTGATTCACGTCAGATGCTCGCATTCCGTGCATCGGAAACGTTTCACGAATGTGACTTTCACCATCAATGACATTGTCCGCATCGAAACTAGGGATAGGTCGGAGCGGGGATGGGGATCTGTTCGAGTCGTCAACAATGGATTGGATAGGTTTTGTAGAATTCATGTTTCGAGGCCCGCCAGGTTCCCGAGTTGGCGACAAAGATGACTTGGAGTGCCGAGATGGAACGCGATGATGGTGATGGCTATAGGAAGCCTTGAAATCGCTGCTTGGCGGGTGCGGGCTACTGGTACGTTGGCGAGGAGATCTGGGCCGCCTTTCTTCCCAGCGTATGGGTGATCTCAAGCGCAGGGCTCTTGAGGAGCCTTGAGGAACCGAGTCGGCAGGACCTTCTCGGGGTTCGAAAGCTTTATGTACGCCGGATCGAGGCTCTCTCTCCCTATATGGAGACCTCCAGGGAGAGGTGTCGCGACCAGCCGAATAGTTGCTGCTCTGGAGGAAAGGGCCACGTTTGGAGCTCTCCTTGAGATGGTAGTGCCGGTGAGGATGATGCCGACGAGGAGAAATGGTAGGAGAAGGGCTTCGAGGTCTTTTGCGCTTTGGAGGAGGAAGTGCAGAAGGGGGGTTCTCCCTTGGTGGTGATGCCCTCGAAATTCGCTCTTCGAGTGGTCGCGATCGATTGAGGATTCGAAAATCCGGACGGGAAGATCGCCTTGGGGAAGGTGATGACTTTGGAGAGCCTGCCCTGTAGTCCTTTCGATATCCAGAGTAACGAGCCGCTGAGGCGTGACTAACAGCAGGAACAGGGTAATAGTTGCGACGTTTGTTGGAAATCTTCTGCTCACGAGGGATCGGACGATGAGAGGGCGAGTGCGACCGTTGTGGACGATTTGGATTGTCTTCCTTGAACCTGTGATGCTCTCTGTCCCGATGGCTTTCCCTGTTCCCGTCTCTGCCTCGACCTCTCTCCCGATCCCGGTCACGATCCCGGTCTCGATCACGGTCACGATCCCGGTCTCGATCACGGTCACGGTCACGGTCAAGGCCTCCGTCACCGTCTCGATCACGATAACGATCACGATCGCGGTCTCTAGGCTCTTTGGCAACTCTCCACTGATCTCTCAACAGCGGACTCCTTCGAGATCCAGCCATGTAATCGCCCTTAACTGCATCTGGCGTTGCTGCAAGACAATGGAGATGATGGAGAGGGGGGGGATTGTGTGGTTGGCCTGCGTAAGTATTCAAGGGGAGGATCGGGATCGTGTGTCAAGCAATAAAACCGGTGAGACTTGGAAGATCCTGCTCTATCTTTTGTTTGTTCGGTCGGTTTGTCTGGCGTTTACTCGGTTTCGCCGGAGGTTAGTTAGCGTTGGGTGTGCGGGATGCTGGTTTTTCCGAGGCCAGCGAAAGTTGTATCTTGTCCTGCCTGACCCACGAAAAGGATCGTTAAAACGAGGAGATGAGGACAAGGAAGGGAGGGAGGGAGAGATACCAAAAAAAAAGTAGGGGATCGGGAGACACGCACCTCTCGCATCCAACCTAGAAATACTAAGCTACCCACCTCTCTTGTCTCTTGCTTGTTTTGCTTTCCCTTTACAGAATAGAATATTGGTCACTGGTCTCCTCGTGGGCGGCCAGCCAAGATAAAAGATAATAATGGTTTGATATCCACCCAAGAGGCCGGGAAGCGAGCGACACAAGCGACCACTAGATATTGCTGCTGAGCAGCTATCGGATGCGGGTGTGCGTCTCTCTCCGCAGTGGATGGAAGTTCTACGAAGATCTGTCGAACCTGACAGTCTTGACGAGTCCGGAGAGAAAAAAAAAAGAAATGAAAAAAAGAGAAAGAGAAAAGAGAACAAAAGAGATGTTGGCCTCGATCGGTTTGGAGGGGGTTGTGTGCCGAGTTTTGTCAGACGCGCATCTTCTCAACAGAATAATAAATGGTAGATGAATGATTTCTGTTGAACTGCTGGTTCCGCCCGAGACTCCGGCCGGATGATCTTCTCAGCAACCAAATCAGCAATCCAAACTCGTGCATTTCTTCCCACGTCGAATCGCAGACGCATTAACCGGGAGGCTTTATAATGGTATGCTTCAGTCGATGGCAGCCTTTCGACTTGCCAATGTGAAGATAAACCTGCCGCTTCCAGAATCACAGCTAATCCTCTGCCCGTGTTTTGGTGATCGCTCATCCGAATCTTCCCTCTTCTCCCACCTTGCACAAGTACCTCAGACACAGATTCTATCTACGGAACGTGATAAGGCAAAAAGCGAATGTCTGCAATTCTCCGTCCTGACTCCAAAAGTCCAGCAACAGCAGATCGACGGCTGTGCCTCACAACCCGAGTAGTCAGATCTTGACTTTGAACCTGACGCCGCTCCCACATGCTTGAGCTTCAATAGGTTAATACGGGCGCCTTTCAAATGCACATTCAACGGTTTAAGAACGACGGCGGAACAAAACTTCCCCCCTCCCCCCCTCCCCCCCTCCCCCGGCGCATGACCTATTTCCGTGCAGAAGCGAAGGGGAGCGTCCAAGTTGATAAATTCCGAAAAAAGTAATTGCCAAACCGATTCGGTTTGGCAGGGTGTAGACGGAAGGACCCGGTGATGGCGGTACATGCGGGCCCAGACCATTCCCGAGTTTACTGTTGAAATTCAAGGTCTTTGAAAGAGCGACCTGATGTCGCTAGAGATGTAGGAGGTAATTACCGCAAGAAAAGTACTCAACTTCCGGTAGATTATACCACCCTAAAATCGCACCTTGACAGCCTTGTCAGGCGACCCCTCTCGATCGCCATCGAGAATTATATGGGAGTGTAGGATCGAAGTCTGTGTCAAACTGTCAAGGGTGGCAGCGGGGTCTCTGCTCAACAGAGAAGACTGAGAAACCCGGTGCCTTCTTTCTAAGACTGAATGAGCACCACGTTTTCCATGGCTTTCCAAGAGGGCTACAGGTATATATAGATAGATATATAAATATAGATAATCTCTGCTGTCCAAACCGTAGCAGGCCTGTTTTGAATTAACGCAAGCCAGGTCTGCTAAGATTCGAAGAAGCAAAAATAACCGAATCGACACGACCGTGAAGAATGAAGCGTGGAGATGGGGCGCAGGGTTATGTTGAGCCGCGATTCAGACACGCCGTTTTCTGCTGGGAAGTCATAACAGTTGGCCGATCGGAAAGTGTGCGCCCCCATGAAGACAAACGGATAGGTTTTTTCCCTAGTTTTAATAAGACAGGAAAAGCGGTAAGCCTATGACGGTAGGCCTAATCCCTGTAATGACTGGTCAAGGAACTGGGGGATGTGAAGCAGAGCAGGCTATTGTCACGGGTATTTCGTTGATGGGATAAGCGGTCAACGGTATCATCATTGCTGGCCTCATGGTAGTCGTTGCATAGTAGGTATAGGTACTATTATTGGAGAAAGATGGAGGTTGGGGATTTGAAAAAGTTGGTGTTCGTTTCGAATGACTATTATTGATCATGTGAGATGCCAACCGTATCAACTTTCAACAGGATCGCCAAGTCCGACGCCATCCGAAAGTGGGTTGTCAGGTGGTATCATTAAGTGTAGTAACCATGATCTCCACTCCGGCATCGGAGAAAGTGTTTCCCCAGAGTCACCTGACTCTCGCTTGTCTATTTAGCCCAGTCAAGCCTCGCTATGATATAACTACTGCCAGACTTTACCTGCGAATACACTATACTGCGATAACCAAGGCGCCATTACCCACATCAACTGTCATACATGGTCAGTAGATCAAAGCATATTGATGTATCCTGACACAAGCCCTGCTTAAGGAAGCAGGAGTGGTGGCTATTTGATTAATTGGTTAATTCTCTCCTTTTTTTCGGCTTTGTATATGTCTTTTCTGTATTACCATTGTCTTCTGCGCAGCTTTAAAGCTTTGCCTACGGCCCCGGTTTCTTCCATGGTTTTCTCCCCAAAGAGGTTTTGCATGGAGGTTTTCCCCGGGACTGTCTTGTCTGTACCTATATCTATAGCTCTTCTTCGGCCTGGTCGACCTCGCGCCGCAAAAGAACTGCATTTCGCATAGTAACCCCGGCACTTTTATGACCTTATCAACGGTCTGGAGGAGCCATAATGGTGATGTTATTAAGCGCCGCTGTAGCCTCTTGAGTCGCATTTTTGTTGCTCCAATTCACGTATATCTGCCGGTGTTTGCCAACTTGAAAGATGATTGCTTTGGACAGTGGGGGTGGTCGTGGTTCATCATGTGGGATGTCGACCTGAATATCAAGTTTGTTCAAAGCTCGCTGTCTATTCATGATGACAGAGTAACATTCGGAATCAATTTAAGCATACCTTGCATGTATATACTAGATAGGCTCAAATAATTCTGACGTTGAAGTGTTGCTATCTAGTATCTGCGTCCATCTGGTATTACCTGGGCAGCCCAGTGTCCCGGACTCCTGGCCAGCTTGATGTCATTATTGAGTTACTCCAATAATAACTAAAGACAGGGAGAAAGAAAAGAAGAAAGAGCCCTCAGACACCCGCTCCATTGGAACTGCGCACGAACCTAACCAGCAATTTCCACGATGCCAATACTCTTCGTCATGGCCGTGGGTGGGTAGATAATCCTGGAGCGACTACCTTGGGAAAAGAACTTGACGCTTATGCCCGGCAGTGGTTCATTGCAACCCTGTATGATGGAAATGCTGACTTACCTGTCCATGCTGCAATGTCTGGTATGACCCGCAAACATTCCACATATGTCGAGGCAAGAAAAGTAGGGAGCAGTCTCCACAAGACTTGGAAAAACCGCACACTGCACAATGTGAAGAGGCAGGTAGTTTTCTAGATGGGTCGAGAAACCGAGCCGTCGAAAATATGCACATGAGACGGATTTCACAATTTCAAGGGACGCTATCGCTACTTCCTGTGATGAGAATTCCCTTCGTGATGTCTTTCCCCTGGGCATTTGGGTTGATTGCCCTTAATCAATAGTCTTTTGATGGAAGAGAATTCCTCCAATGTGGGTTCATTACGTCAACCCCCCCTGGTTACTTTCCAGATGCATTTTGGGCAGCTTATAGCTCAGGCGCGGCTTTCCCATCTTTTTGCGACTTTGGGTCATGATCCTTTCGACCAGAATATCGATATCAGCAAATACAATCGGTCAAGCCTACTTAGCACACTCGATGGATTGCACGATCTTGAGCGCTGGAAAAGAACAATGGTCAAAGACCCCCCCTTCTGTCGTGCACAAGCACCGCATCACCGATTCAGTCAAGAGGGATCGGATGTGAACCTTGATCTGGATTTTCAGCATATAGAAAGACAATTATGGAATACTCTCATAAGTAGTAGGAAGATTCCCATATGATCTCTGTAGGAAGGTTCCCACACAATCTCTATAAGCTGGTTCTGTTACGGGATAAATGACCTTGTTATAACCAAGGTTTTACTGAAGAGAAAAAAAGAGAGAAGGGCAAGGAGAGGGAGAACAGCTCTACCTAGAGAACTAGTCATGTGGGGAATCTTCCTACGACCCGTTGTAGTAAGGATCTTCCTACTACTTATAAGGGTATTCCCTGGCAGGTTCTATAAGTAGAGCTTTTCTCGCTCTCCTTGCCCGTCTTTCTTTTCCTCTTCAAAAAATCCTTCTTGTATAGTTATAGGAAAACCTCGAAAAGGGAAAAGCCCCTCCGTTTATCAAATTCTAATTGTTTTTTTTTTTTTTTTCATTCTTCCATTCTCTATGGTCATTTATGTACATACATATTAGAATTCACCAAAGTACCTCCCCTCAAGTACTGCCTCCATAAGATCTTTAGTGTCCGGGACACCGCCGTCATCTGCCTCCTTTCTCTGGGCAATTCCAAAGGGTCCCTCTTGCTCTTCTATGCTATCATCATTGATGTTCAAGCGCATTATATTAGGTTTGACGTAACCCCAGAGAAACATGTCCATATACTTCCGTTGTATATTGAGGTCTCTCCGTATGCACTCCTTTAGGATCAATTCATCTGGTCTCTGGAGGATGACCCTGCTTCCTTTACGCCCATATCCTTCAAATTGAAGGATTCCAACCTCTTTCGGCGGGACACCAAAGATACAATTGTTAGCCTCGCAAGGAGCTGGGCTATACTTCCAACGGACATATGCTTTCAGCGTCTCCAAGTGTGTTCGGAGCGCGGTCCCGGTCAACATTTGCCATAGTGAGTTGAGGGTAGGCTGTGCCAAAAGCAATCGCCGCATTCCATCCCGGCCGCTTCCCGTAACCGGGTCTGTGAAGCGCATGTCTAACTTAATAAAAAACATAGTTGCCCAAAACAGATCTGTTTCAGGCCATATTTCCCCGTTTTGGATGATTCCTAGGCGCCGGTTGTTGTCTGGGACATCCATTAAAAACCAAAGCTTCTGGATAGCTACCTTACAGTTACCCGGTACCAGAATACCATCTTTCCTCAGGATCTGGATGATTTGATTGACCACAGTTTCTCGCCAAAATACCATCTTCAACCAGCGAAAAGATGGTACCAGGCGGTCTACTACGTGGTGTTGTCCTCTGCGAAGATTGTGAGCTGGGTCCTGAATGCACAGTTTTTCATAACAACGGAAGGGAAAGATACGAGCCGCGTCGGGCGCTTTTCGAGTTGCTTGAAAAAGGACGACGCTTGTAAATCGGGAATTGACCACGCTGTGGAAGTCCTTTGATATCGCGTAGAGCGAAATAAGTTCCCTCAGGCGGAGATGCGTTGCCAAGTGAAAGGCTAACTCCGAATCCTGAATCATGGATTGGAGGATATTGAACGGCCGGCTTGTCCTGCCTCGAATAATATCGGTGGCAGCTCCTGGTCTATTCAGATCTCGAATTCCCAAGGATCGGGCCTGAACATCCTCGAGATTTATTGCAGGATACATGGCTTGGGTATCCTCGACTTGAAGGGTTCTGGAGGCGTACCGTTGGTAAAGTTCTTCCTTTTCATCTGCTTGCACTGATGTTTTGATAGAGACCGACTGGGTATGCGCATCAGGACTGTGAAATGGCATGAAGAAGCCATAACCGCCTTGGGTGTTTAGTATTGTGTTGTTTCCTGGGCTATACATTGGTATCACATGTTGCTTCTGGGAATCACCTACAGAGCGAATGACAGGCTCATTATCATTCTTATAGGCATGGATCGCACTTTGGCCCTGTATCCCCTGTCCGGGGATTCCAGGCGAGATGGATTGGTTAAGGCTACCACTGGTGGTGTTCGCTTTGCGGTTCGCAGAACAGACACAATCCGATAGCAAAGAATCTGTTGCTTCTAGATCGTTGGGCAGGTAAGCTTCACGCAATTGTGATACATCATCTGGTAAGCATGGAACTCCGTTATACTGTGCCGGGGGGATATAAGGTGCAAAAATCCCATCATTTGTGATCCGGAGGATCGGCGGTAGTACCGGCCCGTTCCCTGACCTCGTATTCGCAAGTTGAGGTTGTCCGGGCTTATGACCTTGCATATCAATAGTTTGGTCATGTTTGATTCCAGCTAGATGTTGTTGACGGATAAGATACCCCTGCAGAGCTGCATCAAGATTCCGATCATGTTGCTTCATGGTGGTATCTAAGAGTTGTGACCGATGTGAATCATCGAGGTGAGTCCGAGGCGCCATGGTCTGCTTTGCATATGAATCCCTCCCGTGACTGTTGACCTCTGGTCTGATATTTGATGGCTCGTGTTCCTTGTCATCTTCGCTGTCCGTGCCATAGCCGGACCAGAGCACCCGCTGGGACATATTCAGAGGAGCTAAAGACAAAAGGCACCGAGCTGTAAACCAGTTAGATATGCCTCTCCAAATACTTCTCGGAGGCAGCGATTATTGCCGAAAACCATGTACTATATAGAGTATGCAGGAAGGAAACTTATCAGGCAACGAGTTCCTCGCGACGGGGAGCTTTACCCACTTGATTTTACTGAATGGTCCGGGTACAGTATGTCAGTGGAGAGATCTATCCGGACAGCTACTGTCACGTCTCACTGAGGGATTCTGCGGACCGGCTGGATTAGAGTGAAAGGAACTAAGAGAGCACTAAAGGAGTTGATTTACAATGTTAAAGAATTTAACAGGGGAGAAGCTAGAGGTGGGATCGACAAGGTAGAAGAAGAAAAAGACCATGGATCTCTCTCTTTTATCTGTAAAGAATAGGTTTCTGTTGTGTTGTTGGCGGACACGGGGAATGCCAGGCAAGTTGAAAAATTGGCCGCGCTAGCCGAGGGGTCAAAGGAAGGAAGGGAATGAAGAGAGCGATTGGGGGATCGGCAGCATTCATATATAGAGGCGAAAATTAAGGTATCTTTGTTTTCCGATTGTTGCGCCATGTGTTGTGTTAGGTACCTAGGTAGGCTGCCTCCGGGGGTGAACGGATCTTCCCCAATAGAGGAATCGGTCTATTCACCAATCATAGACTGTAATGGACGACATGCTGGACTCCAGGTGGGTCTAAACTGGAACAACAATAGGATCATGTTTTATATTGTCGTCACCACTTGGGGAACCAGAACAATCCTGGGTGGGGGTTGCAAGTGAGTCCTGAGATGGTCCCAATCCATGTCGGATTATTTCCTTTGGGGCACGGTCTCAATTCACCTGGGCAAATCGCATCAGTGCCAGTCACTGATGTCGTTCATTCACCAAGGCGGAAGAGCTTCAGGGGAGGGACGACATCATGGAAGTGAGACCTTGTCGATAGTCACCCGGATTATGTTCGGAGGAACTGAAAGAGCCGAATAAAATTCATACTAACTAGGGAGTATATGCATATCGTGATCCCGGGATCTTGTAGGTTTTCCCATATCTAGTCAAGTTGATTGAGAACCCATCCGCCAAGTTGAAGTCAAACGTAGTTTGCATGGTATGGTCGTCGCCTCTGTAGCAGGCACTATCACCGCCCAAAAATTTTTTTTGAGGAAGAGAGCGTGGAGCGAGCCGCGCCCTTCATCCTTTATCCGCTAGTCAAACGCCAGAACTCTAGTGAAATGAATGCAAGGAGTTGAGTCCCCCTTCTAAGGTACGAAAAATACGATCATATCATGTCGAGGAACTTCTTAAGTAAAACGGAGATCGTAGAACGCTTCTCTCCCATTGGACATGAGCCGACACTGTTGAAGAGTAGCCACCAAACGCCAAGTGTGAAAACGGATTGAAAGCAAAGAGATAAAAAAAATATAAAAATAAAAATAAACTCACAAGAGTATATGCCGGTCCGAAGCACTAATACATGAGAAGAAAGATTAGAGGGCAATCGCAGGGCCGTGAAGCGAGTTAGTATCATTTTCGATTCAATAGAGTTAAAAACTCTTCTCGAGTCTTCGCACTTGATCGCATGCAACCCAGCATGCAGCTCGTGGTCGTCGTACTACTGGTCTTCTGCACCCCCCGCATAACCATACACAGGTGAGCTGACTCCATGACAACCCCTACGCCGCGTGGTTTTAGGACTTCCGATATGGCCAGGGCAACCTGTTTAGTGAGACGCTCCTGCACTTGAAGGCGTCTAGAAAACATCTCCGCCAATCGCGCTAATTTCGAGAGGCCGAGGACGCGACGATCGGGGATGTAACCAATGTGCATCTGGTGCAGTAACAGTACGGTGATTAGCCTTCTGAGGATTGAACATCGTATTGGGGGGGTCCATTACCATACCTTCCCGGTGAAAGGAACCATGTGATGCTCGCACAGCGAGAAGACCTCGATATCCTTTACAATAACCAGCTCATCATGGTCTTCATGAAAAACCGCTTTGTTAACTAAATCCCTCACGTTTTCCTCGTAGCCTTTGGTGAAGAATAGCATAGCCCGAGCATATCGTTCAGGTGTCTCTCTGAGGCCCTCCCTTTCGGGATCTTCACCAATACACTCAAAGATCGTCCGGACAGCACCAGCTAACTTCTTTATTCGCTCCTCTGTTTGCTGGGGCGTCGATTCCAACCGTGCCCTCGTGCCCGGACCTGATAGGAGCACCGTTAGCAAATATTTCGTCGTAACCGTAATTAGGTGGGGCAGTACCTACAAGGCCAGCTCAAACCATCGAAGTCAATCGGGGGATTGAGGGTGTAAGGGCTAGCAGGACGACTGACAGTCGCGGGTGGCGTCAATGGAGCTCCTTGGTCTCGTGGATCTCTTGGGGGATCCATCAAAGGAGACCTGGACCGTGTCAACATCGGTGGTGATTGACTGCCACACAAGAAGAATCTACCTCACGCCATTCCGGTGGGACGGCGCGTCTTCGGTCGAGTCTAGGTCTACAGCGTTGCGAGCCAAAAAAGAAGAACGTATAGAGGTGGTCAGCGTCGCCCGTTCGCGAGCACTGGTAGACAGCTTAAGCGGAGAGCTTTCATGTAGGAGATGAGAGGCAAGTGCGGACCCGGGCTTCGGAGTTGGCGAAGGAGCGGAACTCATTGCGGAGTACGTCCGGAAACCACCGTCGGCGCGAATAACAGGGAGAAGCCAGCAAGGAACGATAGATCAAGGGATCAGGGACAATCGAACGGACAGCAGCCAACGGTGACGGAAATTCACTAGGAGGTTAGGATCTCTGGGGGTTGGAGGGCTTGGGTTCACGACAATTTCCTTTCGGCTCGGGCTAGAAAAGAATAGGAAATTTAGTTATTGGCCCGAAAGCGGCGCTGCGTGTCGGAAAGAAGAGGGACATAGGAAAGAGAGGAGGGGAAAGGGAAAGAAGAGAAAGAAGAGAAAGAAGTCCAAAAGAAGGGAAAAAAAGGACGAAAACGAAGGGTACCTGGTTCAATTTCACGGATCATAGCGCACTTAAGGGCATTGTTCCAAAGCTGACTGGATCAGCTAACGACCCAGTCCGGAGTGATGATGTGATACATAATAATAATAATAATCCTAGGAGGAAGAACCACTTCTTATTAATAGAATAATTAATAAAGTATGATAGGAAGATCGTTCTGTATGTAATGAACCTCAGGCGGATGACGTTACTGAATGTCACTCACTGGGCACGTGACAGGTGGCCTTCGGTGTAGACCAGTCCCTAATAGTTTGTATAGATATATACACAAGACCACATTATTACACCCTGAGTCCTGCTGGGTTTGACCTGGTGTGAACCGAGTTCAGGGCGTGTGGTAAAAGGCGATAAACCGGGGTTTTTTCCATCTTTGTATAATAGTAGGTACATAGGAATTAAGTAGAATACATGTACAGGCTTGGAGAAAGTATGGGAGACACACTTTATAACTCGTTGGAGTATCGATCCTGATCGAATAAATAGCAAAGGGAAAACAAAGAGCCTGTGAAGAAGCGTATCTCTCCCACCTTTATCCCCTACTCTTCTGGTTATTTTCTTCCTTTTGTTAATAGGTAGCCTGCTAGATGGGCAAAATGAGTAGCGAAGGAGGTGAGTCAGGAAGCAGCAGTGGGCAAAATTTCGGGATGTGAAACAAGTAGACCCTTTCTTGCCTACCATTGCTTTTCATTGAACCGCGAGGTATTAAGCTATGTGATCTAAGAGGGGACTCATGCCACATCGTTTCTGACGCACATCATATCCGTGTAGGACAGCCCTGATTAGGGCTCCAACTCCTCCGTTGGCACATCATCAAGATCCTTGCCGACAATGGCATCGGACACTTTCCATACTTGGAGCAAGTTATCCTCCGCAGCAGAGCAGAGAACCCACGGGTCACTCAGGTTCCAGCTGAAGTCCGAAATGCGGTTGGTGTGGCCACCATGCATGAATAACCTGTCGAAGAAGGACATTAGAGCATTAAGTCCAAATATGAATTCATAAAACTGGGGACTTACAGCTCGGGCGGCCCATCCTGTGCATCTTCTGGAGTTTGCTCCTCTCCCGCCCTACTCAAATCCCAAAACATAATCTTGCGGTCATAACTAGCACTGGCTAACACGGCTTCTTCAAATGGATGCCAGGAAAGTGAAGTGACTGATTCATTGTGACACTCGAGCGCATGTAATTTTGCCTTGAGATTTCGGAGATCCCACAACCCTATGGATTTGTCTGCGGAGCCAGTCGCCAGGACAGTCTCTGCGGCGGGGTTGAACGCGATCGCATTGATAGCATCCCGGTGTTGGCCCTCTGCTAAAGCAGCTGCACGTGCGGTTTCTTTCTCTCGAGTATCAATGATCTGTAATGTGATGTCATCCGAAACGGTGCCAATGAGGGAGGAGTGTAAAGGGTGGTACTGAACATCATTGACGATAGAGGAATGATGGGTATAAGTCCGCACGGCCTTGAGAGCCTTGTTTCCTTTCGTATAAGTTGTCAAATCCCTGGGAGATGTTGGTAAAGCCTGCAAGAGACGGAAATGATTGTTGCAGGGACTAACCATAGCCGGACAGTTTTATCCTCACTGCCAGTAACCAAATGGCCGGCCGTATGTGGACTCCAGCTGAGTCCAAAGCCCTCCCTCGTATGGCCCAGCAGCTCCAGTTGCGGGTTGACCGTGCCTGTAGGGAGGCTAGGATGTTTTGAACGATCCCAAACCATAACCCTCCCGTCTGTACACATTGTGGCGATAATATTTGGATTCTGAGGTTGATAGCGCGCTTTGTTTACCTCCCCTTTGTGGTCGATCTTCTGCACAATGTTGAATTTGACCTCCATGGGAGCCTTCTTTGAGCTGCCACCATACCCGCCAATCTCTCCCCGCTCTTCATCGTAGTCCTCTGGGTCCGGCACCGTCAGATTGGGAAGCTGTACATGAGCTATCTGCAAGTAGTTTTGCGCATCGCTAGATGTATGTGTTCCTAATAGTAGGCGATGGGTAGAGTAAGGCTTATCCGGGATCCTAGGTGAAGTTAGAGGCATATCCTCTAGACCGGGTCTGGGGAACCCACTCCTGTTTATCAGGAAGCCACTGTACAGTAAGCGTTGGCCATTCTAATGCCGTGCTGAGAATCATGTCGTACAAGAAAGGAGCATTTTTCTTCCATGTTTTATACTCTATAGAAGCCCACAGTCAGATGAATTCTTTAACTAGCTGAGGGAACAGTCGAAATACCTTCATTAATGATCTTCTCTTCCGTTCTTTCTTCCTCTTGCTCTTCTTGCTCCTCGATGAAGCCCGCTGTTGGAGTGCATCAGCATCGATTCTTTCAAGCTTCCTAGTTGGGAACGCACCATCATCGTAAGGATCCATATGGGGCTAACTGGGGTCGGAAGACGGTTCTGGAGAATGTCGCAGTAGGGACTGAAGCTGAATTACAAAACTCAATTAGGGATAGTGAAATGTATCACGGATGTCTCTAGAGCTCTGTGTTTAATATATATCCATGTTATATATAGGTACGCCTGCTACGAACCACTTTTAACGCCAACGCGCCAGGAGCGCGTAAATGAGCCCTCCAACGCTAACCTTCTAAGGAAGCCCTGACTTGACCCAATAAAATCGATGAGCTTTAGATCTATACCAGCCAAGCTACATCGATCGGATCTTCGAGAAGCGTTAGGAATGGGAGCTGAACTCCAGCCAGAAATGCCAGCTGCGAACCAAGGTCACTCGATATTGTTTTCTCTTATTATTCAAAATATATTGGCTCTATAACCTATCCGCTCCTCCAGAGACATCCTCCTCTCCGGCTCCGTATCAGACCATTCTGACTGCTACTGAGAAAACGCAAGTTACATTATCTTTCATTAAATTTATCTACACCTGTCTGCCTACGTCCGGTTATCATGGGCGTTCCTAAGTTTTTTCGCTGGCTGAGCGAGCGGTATCCGGCGATCTCACAGCTCATCGCCGAGAACCGTATACCGGAGTTCGATTGTCTCTATCTTGATATGAACGGCATCATTCATAACTGTACCCATAAGGACTCCGACTCCCCCACCTTTCGCATGACTGAAGATCAGATGTTCATTTCCATCTTCAATTATATCGAGCATTTATATGGCAAAATCAAGCCAAAAAAGCTGTTCTTTCTAGCCGTTGACGGTGTCGCTCCTCGAGCGAAGATGAATCAGCAACGTACAAGGCGGTTTCGCACAGCTCTTGATGCTGAAGTCGCAAAGGAGAGGGCTATCCGGTCGGGACTTGAGATGCCCAAGGAAGACGCTTTCGACAGCAATTGTATAACTCCTGGTACGGAGTTCATGACTCGCTTATCCAAACAACTCAAATACTTCATAAACAAGAAGGTCTCGGAGGATGTGGAATGGCAAGGAGTCGATATAGTTCTTTCTGGCCATGAAGTTCCGGGAGAAGGGGAGCATAAGATCATGGAATATATCCGGCTGGTGAAAGCACAGCCTGGATATGACCCCAACGTCCGCCACTGTCTCTATGGCTTAGATGCGGACTTGATCATGCTGGGCCTTCTAAGTCATGATCCTCACTTTTGTCTACTTCGGGAAGAAGTGACTTTCGGCAGACAGAGTCAGAAGAGAGCAAAAGAACTGGAACATCAAAATTTCTACCTATTACACTTATGCATCGTGAGGGAATATCTAGAACTAGAGTTTCAGGAATTGAAGATGGAAGGGACACTAGCCTTCCCCTTTGACATGGAACGGATTATAGACGATTTTATTCTTATGGCTTTCTTTGTTGGGAACGATTTTCTGCCTAACCTGCCGAATCTTCACATCAATGAGGGTGCTTTAGCCGTCATGTTTAGGGTATATAAGGAGTCGCTGCCAAAAATGGGGGGCTATATCAATGAACGCGGTGTAATCAACCCGGAACGCTTGGGCTCTCTCCTGGATTCGTTGAGTGATGTTGAATTCCGTTTCTTCGAGGCCGAATTCTCGGATGCGCGATGGATTCACTCCAAGCGCAATGGCGTAGAGGATAGTTTGGAACTTCAACGGAAGCCTAAAGAACTCATTATCACCCCACAGCAGAAACTCTTACTAAAGGAAATAAAGAAATATGTCCTTAATCGCCCGGAAGACGCAACACATACCAAGCCTCTTGACTTTCCACCAATCTTACCGGCCCGTGATCGCAAGTTTGTTGAACAACTTGCAGGTGATCTACACTTGCAGTGGACGACAATATCTGACGAACACGGAGGCCGATTCATTAGGTTACAGCTTCCGAAGCTGGAAAATACCATGAATGAAGATGGAGACAGCGCTGACGCGGAGGAAGAAGAGGAAGCGTCTATGGCGGTCCGTCGGGTGATTCGCAAATACGATAACGCTAAAATCCAAGAGCTGTCCGCAGAAGAAGCTCAGGCGACTATAAAGGCCGAATATGAAAAAAAGTTTCAAGATTGGAAGAATCGGTACTATGACAGCAAATTCGGTTGGGATCTTGTCAATGAAGAGGAGATGAAGAAGTTAGCGGAAAATTATGTCCAAGGCCTCCAGTGGGTCCTGTTTTATTACTATAGAGGCATTGTGTCTTGGCCCTGGTTCTTCGGATACCATTACTCCCCTATGATTTCCGGTACGCTTGAAACGTTCAATTCTCCGGCTTGATCTACTAATCAAACGTTTAGATGTGAAGAAAGGCCTGGGAGCCAACATGGACTTCAAACTCGGGCAGCCATTTAAACCCTTCCAGCAACTCATGGGAGTTCTCCCTGACCGAAGCAGGAAGATTGTTCCAGCTGCATATCAGGAACTAATGACTTCTCCAGAGTCGCCCATTATTGACTTTTATCCTAGAGATTTTGAACTGGACATGAATGGCAAGAAGATGGAGTGGGAGGCAGTCGTAAAGATTCCATTTATTGATGAGAACCGACTACTAAGCGCGATGGCAACCAGAGACCACCTTCTGACTCGTGAGGAGAGTGCAAGGAATGAATTTGGCGTTACTATTAAATTCACATACTCTGCTTCGATTGGATTCATGTATCCTTCATCGCTCCCCGGAATATTTCCGGACATTTCGAACTGCCATTGCATCGAGAATGCTTTTGATTTGCCCACAATGGATGGATTGGAGCCTTGTGTTGGTTTGACGGAGGGCGTCAAATTGGGTGTGTCGGCTTTGGCTGGCTTTCCGTCTTTAAATACCTTACCACACGTTGGTCAGCTTGCATTTCATGGAATAACTGTTTTTCAGCAGGACAGCCGGAACGAGAGCATGATAATCACTATACTGGATCCTCAAACGAGGTCGAAAATCGAGCTTGCCAAAATGAAACTCGGGCAGAGAGTCTATGTTGGGTACCCGTTTTTGCAGGAGGCCCTGGTCGTTAGAGTCTCTGATGAGCTTTTTGATTACGAGTTCCCGGATGGAGAGCAGCATGCTATTTCTATTCCTCATGACCCACCTCAGATTGAAAAATGGAGGAATAAAGCCGAGAGGATCGAGTCATACTATAGTAAACGACTTGGCATGATTATAGGCCCGGTCGAATCAATGGTACATGTTCAAATGCTCAAGGGATTGAAAAAAACGGATGAGGGGGCTACATTGAAAGAATTTGCTGAAATCGCTGGCCAGGAAACTGATTATGCCCTCCAACTTGTTGTGAACGAGGTTGTCAGCGAGGACGAGCGATTCACCGAAAGGGCGGCTCTTCAGATTGAAGAAGAGTTTCCTGAGGGGTCACGGGCCTTCTTCCTTGGGGAATTCAACTATGGTAGGCCCGTACATGTGGTTGGGCATGAACATGGGAAAGCCAATGGATTGATTGCCTCAGTTAGAGCTAAGGAGCCTGATTTTGGGAAGCAACATGCCCAAGAAGCTGAAAAGCTTTCGCCTTACACCCCATCCTTTACAATCGCCAGAAAATTACGGTTAAACCCCTTGGTTTTGGCGAAGATAACATCATCATTCTCCGTCACGGTGGATGATCAACGTGTCAATCTTGGTCTCAATCTCAAATTCGAGGCTAAGAAACTAAAGGTTCTCGGATACTCCCGTCGCGGAACCTCTGGCTGGGAATTCAGTCAGAAAGCCATTGATTTGATCCAGCAATATATGATCAATTTTCCGGACTTTATTGCGGGAATCCAGCAGAACCCTCAAGGCGATAGATATGAACTAACTGATATCTATCCAGAAGACATTGCACTTCAGAAAGTTAAGGAGATTAGCGAATGGTTGAGGTCCATCGAAGCCAAAAATTTTGAGCGCGTTCCTCTTGATGCTGAGCAGTTGGACTCGAACGTTGTCAAATTAATCGAGCTAGATGCCGACAGACTTGTACAAGATCAGCAGCAAGTGGAACCTAAAAAGATAAAAGGCGTCCCACGAGTTGCCCTCCTAAAACCATCTGATGCAGAGCACCGGCTTGGCAATCAAAGGTTCTCACTTGGGGATCGAGTTGTTTACGCTCAAGATTCCGGAAAGGTGCCAATTGCTACCCGGGGAACTGTTGTGGGTCTGACCAGGACCCCGAGGACGGTTCTTCTCGATGTTGTCTTCGACCTTTCCTTCATGAGTGGCACGACCCTGGGAGACCGTTGCTCTCCATTTCGAGGATCGACTGTGCCGATTTCCTCCGTCCTCAACCTTACAGATAAGCAACTCGTCGCAAACACTCGTGCGGCAACAAATCAACAGGCTCAAAAGCAAGCGCTATTTCCAAGGGTTCAAGGGTACGATGCGCCGCTTGGACCTGATGGCCGGGGGCAGCTGAAACATGCAATCACCCCTCCGCCACTAAGAGGGACATGGCGAAGTGCTGTGATCGGTCCGCAAGATGGAACTTCGGAAGAAAATGGAACTTCTCGCAGTACCCGAGGTAGTCGAAACATTATACACACAGCTTCAGGTCATCAACCGCGATCAAATTGGTCTCCGCGTCTACCAATCCGGCCTCCGAATAATGGATCGCAATCGAGCACAACTTCAACCTTTCGCAGCGGGAGAAGCCGAGGAACTTTGACGGGCGGCCATCGTGGGGGCCGTGGCGGTCACGCGCACTACCAGGGTAGTTATATAGCTGGCAATAACAATTCTGAGGGAGCTGTCAAGGAAAGCGAGACAAACCGGAAGTCGTCGCAGAGTTTCAATTTCGACCCGCCGCCTCCCGAATTGAACTCTGGAGGCAGACGAGGTACGCCAGTGAGCCGCAGAGCTCGTGGGTCAGGAAGGGGAGGCGGCTATCGGAACGGTCCAAGAGATGCGCATCGAGGTAGAGGCGTCGCAACTACTTGAGCAGTTAGATCTGTTGATTTGATCAGAGACAATGTGTGGTCTAATGGCCTTTTTTTGTCTGTCGACTTTAAGCAAGGTCTTTTCTTATCCTTGGTTCATTGAAACCGCTACACCAGCCTGCCTCCAGTAATACCTTAGGTAGGGGAAGAATAACCTTAGGTAGTTAGTATATGCATGTACTGTCAGTTACCTAAACCATAGCCCTTTTGAGATTTTGTGCCAGGCATCTAAACACCGAACGGGAAAGTCAAAGCGTGGAGAAGGGCAAAGCAAGAAATTCAAAACAGCACTTGGCCATAAATGCATTGATGTACTAGGATTGCTTGTATCATATGATATCATAGTTTCCCCTCAAACAAACATGCAAGGCCAATTTTCCACACGATTCAAAACTATTGGCCGTTGTGTTATACCATACATAACATTCCTTTGCTCAACTCTATCCTATCCCGTCCTGTAGCGGAGACCTTGTTGCTAAACCAATGTCGCCCTGCAATATCATTTGCACGTAGACGGCGTAATGATCATCTCTATCTATTATCGAATGCATGAGGTATTCATTTTATTTACTCCGTTCACTGACAAATCTATCTCTCCGCGTTGGGTAGAAGGTGTACTTTTCGACTGAGAACATTAAGTATTGCGAACAATGGTAAAGAAATTTCATACCTACCAGTGATAAGGGCTGTCATCATGATTGCTGAGCTGCAGTACCGGGCCTGCTTTCGTCAATATTTATGACACCATTGCTTTTATTTGTAGCTACCACTGGCCCCGAAAGCAAATAGTCCAGCTCATAGATGTTTCTCTCTGTTAGCCGCTGGAGATTGTCTCTGACCTCATCAACAGCGCGCTGCAGAGCACGTAGCTCAGGAGCAAGCGCGCCTGCGTTATCTTTGAGATACCGCCCATGTATGCTGAGAAGAGACCGAATCCAGAGGAGATTGAACTCAAGATGTGGCGTATCATCTGTAGCATCGGCAACAAAACGAAAGAGGCGGGGAAGGTAAACATGGGGAACATAGCGGACGACATGAGGGATATCAGAGGCAGGAAGTCCTTCGTAGACAGCGCGAATCAGGGAAGCCTCGTTGAGACGAAAGGCCATGATAAAAGCTTTTAGGAAGGATGATTCGCTTGCGTCAGAAGAAGACGAGTGTACTCTTTTCGCCTCCCGCAGGGTGTCGAGGATGTTGTCCGGAGTAATACTGATATCTAGGTCAAAAGGGTCAAAGGTAAACTCTGTATCCATGCTGTAGATCAGGAGTCCCTCCGTCGAGGCGGCGCAGAACGAGAGGCCCGTTGGGGAGAAGGCAACCGCGGAGACTCTCACTTCCGGACGGGTGATGCGGGCTGCGGCATCACCACGCCGAGACCCAGGAAGAGTATGATCAACCCGGTCTTCGAGGTCAGAAGCGTCACCAGTCTCATCGATGAGGCCGCGGGGTCCCGCCTCCGTCATGTGGTGACTGTTCAGATATTCTTGCGTGCCATCAAGTGAGGTATTGATCGAAACCGTAAACTTCTTGAGCAATGTGCCCGTCACAACGTGATACAGGCATATGTATTTACTATTGCCTCCTGCTAAAACACAGGTCCCATCGGCACTATATGTTATCTTGTTGAACGATTTGGTTCCCACAGAATTGGCCGCAGTTCGTCGATCGGAAATCCTACGGCCACCAGATACATCGCGGCGACCATTTATCATGCTTTCCTGGATGGCATCTGCAACGGACCAAAATGTTAATTGGCCGTCCAGCGTTGAGGCAGCGATTTGCTCGCCATCGGGCCTAAAATCCACACTCAAGACGTCGGATTCAAGTTGTAGAGGTTCGCTGGTTTGGGCCCTCCCAAAAACACTCCACACCCGGACAGTGCGGTCCCAGCTACCGCTTGCTAGGTGGCTTCCATTCGCGGCAAACGCCAACGAGACAACAGGTGCTTCATGACCGGATAGTTGGTCAAGTAGCTGACCTGTTTGAACAGACCAGACATGGATATCAAAGGAGTCAATAGAACCCGCGCAGACAATTTCGCCACTAGGGTCTACAGCTAGAGAGGAAAACGACAATCGCGACGGAGCGGTAAAGGTACGAAAATTTCGATATCGGATTAAATCCCATGCTCTTACCGAACCGTCCAACGAGGAAGTAAATAGGACACCTCCACGTTTTGCGAACTGGCAGGCTGTTACTCCACTTGTGTGCTCGGTAAAGGTAACGACACAGAAGCCCGAAACTACATCCCAGACTTTTATTCTGCCGTCGTCAGATGTGGTAACGATCCGTTGACCGTCGGGCGAATATGTGAGAGCCGTCATCGAGTCCAGGTGCCCTTGCTGCTTCAATATGTAAGATTCTGATTGCCATTCCCAGACCAGTAGCTGCCCGAGCTTCGAAGAAGCAAATGCCAGCCATTCACCTGATGTATTTATGGTAGCGAAATCAATGTTACTCTGCGATATGCTGTTGAAAAGTCAATTCTCCTACGGGACATAGCAGGGATTCAACCGGATATACCTCAAAAGGTGGACCATGTTGAACTCCGGTAGCTGATACAGGCAAAACACTCCGTTTGAGAATCCAGCGACAAGAAGATTCGAAGGAGTATGGAAGGCTGCGCAATTCAGTTTCGCATCATTCTGCATGAAGAAATCCTTCTTAGCTATCCGCCACCGCAAATCTGAGTCCTCCTTTGTGTGGTCTGAATCGGCGGCCTTAGCGGTATATTCCCACTTGAAAAGAGCACCATCTTGGGTGATAGTATATATCTATATGTGGTGATAAGCCTAGGCTTTCTGATTATGCCTGCAGCAACCTACCGATTCTTGATCAGTGGTGAAGTAAGCCGCTTTAACTCCCTGCCGATGCCCAGCAAGAGTCGTGGGCTCGAATCCATCTTCGGGATCCAGGCTCCATATTCTAGCCGTTAAGTCCTTAGACGCCGTGAGAAGGAAGCGGGAATCACTCGACCATTCGATATTTTGAATTACATCAAAATGACCTGCAAGATCGCGATATAGGACGAATGGCGCGTACTCAGAAGCCCCAGTGCGTTGTACACCCGGAACTGATGGCGTACACCAGATCTGCAACCGCCTGTCGACTCCCACAGCAAAATGGTGGCCAGAGGGAGAGAACTTGAGCGCGGTTACCGGAGACTTGAAAGAAAAATGATAGATGGCCAGTCTTCGGGGCAAAATTGTCAGAATCGCGCGACCATCTTCGTCAACGGTGAGGAGAAGGTTCCCTCGGGGTGTTGTATCCAGGCGCGTGATATTCTTGCGGTGGGCAAAAGGAAGAGTATAAGACTTATTACTGTTGGAAATATTAGGAACTAAATTATACGTTAAGGGAGAAGGACGGGGACATCAGAAAAGGGTCCAATCATTCGCACTTTACGAGATCGAAAACCGATACTCTGTTGCCCACCGGGGAGAACAAGCAAGTGCCATCAGGGTTGAAGAGGAGATTTCCTTTGCGGTAAACAGTCCCCAGTAAATTGGAGAACTAGGTAATTGTCAGAAGGAAAATGTTGAGAGATGTAGTGAACTATGGAACAAGGACTCACCTACCTTAAAATCCGTTTTCATTATCCTTGATTTGTGTTTTATAGCTGTAACATCCTCACTGCGCTGTGGATTTCTTCCCCTCTTTTATATCACATTAGTTATGTTCCACCGTCCATTGATATCAAAAGGGAAAAAAAAAAGTTGGAGATGTTACGTAAGCTGGTAAGGTTCTTCTGGCATCATGCCCTTTAGAGCCTTAGCGTTATTTTTCCTGATCAACCAAGCTCGACTGTTCAGGGGCAACCGAAAAAGACAAACAGCGGCGACGTCCTTGTCTCACTCTACCTCCCTTTCCTTCCTCCACATCCTCTTACGTCCCGGTTTCCTGAAATCTCTATCCTTAAGTCAATCGATTTCTCCCGCAAGGTTTCCGTGGAATATCATTTTCTGTCTCTCTCTAAACACCAGATCTCGTCATGGCACCCTCCACTGAGACCGCCTCCCCTATTGGCATTGCTAATGTAAGCCAAGTAATTTCTTCGTAACTATGCCTCTACTAATAAATGGTTACCTTGCAGCTCCCAAATCAACGGTATGCTTCCATCCGGCCGGTGTGCTCTGGAAAGCAGGATCCATCGGTTACTAACGACTAATAGCCACAAGATTGTCGCGAAGCGGGGAGCAGCTTTTACGATCATGGTGGGTTACCGTCATACCTGGTGGTACCTACACAAGGCACTGATCAATATAGGTTGCTGGAGAATCAGGATTGGGCAAGACTACGTTTATCAATACACTGTTCTCGACAACAATCAAGAATTATGCCGATCACAAAAAGCGCCATGCCAAGCAAATCGACAAAACAGTCGAGATTGAAATTACCAAGGCAGAGTTGGAGGAGAAATTTTTCAAAGGTACGTTATGGCAAATGCTCTTCCAATCATATGTGCTAATATCGCGGTGCAAAAGTCCGTTTGACGGTCATCGATACGCCGGGCTTTGGCGATTACGTCAACAATCGGGATTCATGGCAGCCTATCATTGAATTCTTGGATGACCAACATGAATCATACATGTTGCAAGAGCAGCAACCTCGACGGACAGACAAGATCGATCTGCGTGTTCACGCCTGCCTTTATTTCATCCGCCCGACCGGGCATACCCTGAAACCGCTAGACATTGAAGTGATGAAGCGCTTGAGCTCTCGTGTTAACTTGATCCCTGTTATTGCTAAAGCTGACACCCTAAGCCCGGCTGACCTCGCCCGGTTCAAACAGAGGGTAAGGCGACTTAAAGTGCTCAAGCATGTTCTTATACTAATGTATTGCAGATTCGCGCAGTCATTGAAGCCCAGGGAATCAAGATATATCAGCCCCCGGTGGAGGAGGATGATGAACACGCTGCTGCGCATGCCCGCAGCCTGATGGCAGCTATGCCCTTTGCTGTAATCGGGTCGGAGAAGGATGTCAAGACTACGGACGGTCGCGTTGTCAAGGGCCGTCAGTACATCTGGGGAGTGGCCGAGGTCGAGAATGAGGACCACTGTGACTTCAAAAAGCTCCGTTCGATTCTCATCCGAACTCACATGTTAGATCTTATTCACACAACTGAGGAACAACACTATGAGGCCTATCGTGCTCAACAGATGGAGACGAGGAAGTTCGGTGAGGCACGACCTAGGAAGCTCGACAACCCCAAGTTCAAGGAGGAAGAGGAAAACCTGCGCAAGCGTTTCACGGAGCAGGTCAAGGTCGAGGAGCAGAGGTTCCGCCAGTGGGAACAGAAACTCATTTCGGAAAGAGACCGCCTGAACAAAGATCTGGAGGCCACACATGCTGCGTATGTCACTCAAGATTTGTCCACATATCCTCCGTACTGACGTGAAGCAGGATCAAACAACTAGAACAAGAACTCGAGCAAATGCAGGGTACTGCAGCCAGAAGCCATGGCCGCCGTTGATTGCTTCTAGGGCTAGAGTGGTCATCTCGAATTTGGGGTATCGAAGAGCATACTTGTCTTCTCCGCTTAGCGGTCGTTGTCTTCCTTCCTCTAATCATATCGGCTGTCTTGCAGACGAATCTTTTTGATTACATTTCCTCGATAACTATTCCCGCTGCTAGCTAGCGATATTTCCTTATGTCGTTCATAATAACCTCCTTCATATCTTATAGCAAATCAATACGAATCCTAATTTCCTTTGTTCATTTACTGCTCTTCATGAAACTGCCAGGTGAAATAGTTTAAGCGGCAACGCGAGTAATAACCATATTTAACTTACAAATATAGTATATAGTAGTAATGTTAAATCCCCGATCAGGCGGGCTGCCGAGTAAGGGAAACCCAGGGACTTCAACTATGATACCTTAACCAGAGACTACATAAGCACCCCGTACCCGACATTTAATCGAAACCCACTTACGCTAAACAATCCCAATAATAATGCCTCTCTCGGGACAATTCCCTGCAAGACTAGTTCACACTCTTAGAACTCATAGTGGTGAGTCTCCTTTCGCTCTCTTTTGTTCTCTTCTTTTAAAAACGTTTCTCTGAATGCATTAACAAGCACTGCTACCAGGCGCCGTTAATACTGTCGTTTTCTCCGGCTGTCCAGGCACCTACCTCCTTACCGGCTCATCCGACCGCTCCCTTCACCTGCTACGTGCCTTGCCAAACACCCGAACTGACGTTGCTGCTGCGGACACTGTTTCGCCAATCCAGAAATATGAGGCTCATGGGCACCCTGTGCTAGATGTTGCCGTTGCAGCAGACAACTCCCGTTTCGCCAGCGTTGGCGGGGATAGACTAGTTTTTCTGTGGGATGTGGAGCAAGGGGGTACAGTAAGACGGTGGAGTGGACATACAAGCAAGGTCGAGGCAGTGGAGTTTGCTGGGGAAGGGGACGCGATTGTTGTCTCTGGTGCGTATGCGTGCTTATCCCACTTTCGTTATTCCTTATAGTTATTGTTATGTACTAATACTCTGTTTAACTATCAGGGAGCGCTGATACCACAGTTAATTTATGGGACACGCGGTCCAATTCCCACAAACCCATTCAAAGTCTCACCGATGCTACTGACACCGTCTCAACACTCCACGTTCACATGCCTGCTTACTCGATTACCAGCGGCAGCTACGATGGTCGCGTACGAGTCTACGACGTTCGCATGGGCCGCACGACAGTTGATGTCCTTGCATGGCCCGTAACAAGCGTTCGCTGCTCCGCTGACGGAAATGCTATACTTGTATCAAGCTTGGATGGCCGAATACGAATGCTTGACCGAGTAGATGGACGATTATTGAAAGCCTTCGGGGGGGGGGAGCCCGCTGGAAATCGTTTATGTAGCACCAAGCCGGTATACCGAAATAAGGAGTTGAGGATTCGCTCTGTCTTCGCAAAAGCTGACGCGGTCGTCCTAAGTGGCAGTGAGGCAGGGGAGGCGGAAACCGAGGAAAAACAAGCTTTCGTATTTGCGTGGGACGTCTTGAGTGGTGAGGTTATCGCGACCGTTCCAGCTGGGGAAGCTGTTAAGGTGGTAAGTTGCGTGGCTTGGAATGAGAAGTCAAGTTGCTGGGCTGCCGGATGTGCGGATGGTGAGACCTACCTCCCTGTCATATTTCATATCTCATCACAATCCTGTCCTGCCTGCGCTTCAGAATTGCGCAATATACAATCATGCATCGACGCTAACCTCCTAATGTCTAGGCACTGTCAGGGTATTCAGTTAAATATGCGCAGATCCTCGTACCCATCATGCGCTCAGGAATTACATACTGATGCACGCCTCGATGAGGGCGTGAATAGTAGCCCGCTTCTAGACTGTCACAATAATATTGATTTTCATCTCAATATCTGCCACCGTGTCGTCGGACAAGTGAATGGGTCCGGGTCGAAGTTCGATCACGACCATCAACCATGCTAATCGGATCTATGAGAATCCATGGCACGCTGATCAATTAAGAAGAGTCATCACCAACGACCTTTAATGTATACGCTAGAGCATCAATAATGCGCCGGTAACACACTTCAAGATGATTTTTGACACAAACCCCATTGGGAAAAAAGACTCGTTACGGAGACAGAGAGATCATTGAAAACATAGCTTCTATCACTTAGGACATCACATCTATAACCCATACGAAACCCCGGGTCCATGTCTTGGATCTGTAATATGGTTAACTCCTAATATCCTTCGGAATGTATTTCATCAAAACTTCTGTCTATTGGTTTTTTTCCCTTTTGGAATCCCGTTGAAACGGTTACAAGACACTCGCACAGTTCGGGAGTCTTCCAATGTCATTTTTCATCGACTTATATGTGGGTTTAATCTAGACGACTGCTTTCCCTTGATTTATTATTCGATTCAAATTTCTGAAGATCAATATATACATAACAGGTACCTAAAATCGGGAAACATTTAAATCAAAATGGGATAGCAAGTCGTAATCCCCTGTCAGATCATACTGTCACAGCCTTCCTTCGATTCAATTCGATTCAATTCGTTGTGTGTTGGATGTTTTAGATTTAACAGGGATTACAAAAAAGGGGACAATAATCGTCATTATTAGCAAAAATGTGACACTTACCCCCTCCCCCCGTATCATAATAATATATCATAGAACCAAAGCAGTATGGCGTGTCGCAAGCTATGCATTGAACAAGCTGATTTATTTATCCTATCGTATCGGGCCGGTTTTTCTTTTTTTTTCCCTTCCTCACGGCTGCAGAGCTCAAACCCAAAGTTCACAGAAGTAAAGGGAAAGACTATCACAAAGCTGGAAAATGGAATTGGTCATCTAACTAGGTATATGGAGATGAGCTCCCTTTTCTTCATTTATTTGTCCATATGCACCTGTTGTTATCATTCATCTTTTTTTAAAGAACAAAGAATAAATTCAGAACAAGGTGGTCAACCGACACGAGAGAATGGATAACTAATATCAGATCTACCACCTAGCCTATATTTTTTAGTAGAAATAAACATGATTTCCTATGATATATACACATGCGCATTCAGAAATGGGAATAGAAGACGAATGCACGCATATTATGACTTTGACCCGTCATCCGGGGTAGATGTCCAGATGCTTTTGAGCATGCTAGTGAAGAAAATACTGGAGGAAGGAGTATTTCAAAAAATAAGAGGTGGAGAAGATAGGGAGGGGTAAATGTAATCTGTTCACTCCGTGATATCTGTTTCCAGGATCCCGTTCCCTGACTAGGTATCTTGTACAGTAGGGCAACCTTCCAACCCAATAAATAGTTTCTCGTCGAGCTCCAAAGACGATTTTACGCCCCGTGACTCGTTGGCTCAGCTGCATGTTAAGTGGCAATATCATAGAGATATTCGGGAGAATCCAGTTTTCATGCAATCCATATTTTTGTTGCATGAAATCAACACGGAGGCAAAGAAAAAGGAAAAAAGCCCAAGTTTGAGCATCGCATTTCTCCCCAAAGCTTATCCGATGGGTCATTCTTAGGGTTCTTGGCTTTCCGCCTCCAGAGCTTCAATTGCCCGACCCAGCTCTCTCTCTCCGACGATCACTGTACCAGCTCGCGCTGTGCTCAAGAAACTGATTTCTACAGCATCAGCATACGAATCGGGGTCAGGTTCGAGGTTATGGAGTGACCGCGAAACACCATTCCCCGGTGCAATACTGTCGGAATTTGAAGAGTTGCTCGTTGCTATGCCTCTAACGTGAAAGGGCAAGCGTCCTCCCCCGAAATCAAAGGAGCTCCTCTTGTTACCACTTTGTGATGAGATAGAGCGGCCGAAATCAAGGTTCTCCCTGCGTGTGGCCGCCGCAAGACGTCCCGCAACACCACACACAATCCCCGTTGCCTCCAATGAAAGATCACGCAAATCGAGCATGATTGGAACAAGGATGTCTTCTTTAGAGCCCAGCAAAAGGCTACTTTCTTCGTCCGGTTCGATACCTGAGCTTGTGTCTAGTGAGAAGCGCGGCAAGAGGCGTTTCTCCAGCAGAATAGAAGCAGACGGGTCAGCTGAAGTCAAAGTCAGGGATAGGAAACGCGGCTTATCGATAATTAGGGCTGTTGTCAGTGCCGGCCGGAGAATCGATGCTGAAGTGGCATCGCTGTTCCCGTACTGGTGATAAGCCGCACATTGCACTAGGCGCAGACTCTTGTCGACACATGGGATGATATTATGTTTTCGTAGTGAACCAAATGTGCGAATCTGTAGCTCAGCTAAGGTTGATGGTGGCGGAGTGTTCAAGTTGGGCGGGGAGCGCTGCGAGGGAGAGGTTCGCGGAGAGGTAGGACCAAAAGTGCTATATTTGGAATGGCTACTACTGACAAAGGCATCCGATGTAATTTCGAATTTAAACCCACGCTTCTCAAGGGCATGGACTACCTGCTCCCTCGAACGCGAAGGCACCAAGATATAGTCTGAGAAATAAGTCGAGATGAAGAAAATTGAACTGCCGAGATTGAGAAGACAGACGTTAGGCGATGTAATCCACAAAGGCTCTGAAGACCTACATTCCGGCCATCGCCAGCGGGATAGTCAACTCTAAGACACGTTGTCCGGCATGGAGGCCTTGTCCATCCACCTGCATTACTATAAAGTCCTCCTGACTTATTGACACCCGATTCCCAGTAGTAGAAGCGAAATGATTGAGTTTCTTTGCCTGTGGCACAAAGAACTGCTCCGCCAGTTTCCTAGAACAAATAACGGAACATTCTACTGGCGTTATCGAAAGGTTCAAGAAGCCAGGATTGACTGCCATAGGAAAGTTAGGGAATTCACCCTGTTCGCTAGCAGCCTGGTCATCAATCGGTGGAACCTCGCTGAAGAGAAGGCGTAAGATTGGTTGCAGAAAGAACGGGTAAAGATCTAATGGGACGTGAACTAAGGCGAGTCGATCGTCCTGGAAGACCAATTTCAATAATTAGTGAATGTTTCTTTCACTCGGCTTTTGATTTGGACAGCTGGCTGTCCGACTGCCCGGCAAGATCAGCGACAGGACACTCCATAGAGGACCCGAAATGAAACAATCATGCTGGACAAGAGAGAGATTAATATTCCAATCAACATAACTGAAAAAGCAGGAAGAAGGCAGAGGAGGAAAAAGTGAGAAAAGTAAAAAGGCCGCGATAGGTGAGGCTCACCATAAAATGGACTTGAGCCGACATCAGCTGTGCCATTGAGAATCCTTTCAGATGCGCGCAAACGCACAAGGTCAAGCTATGCAGCCCTCTGGCTTCAACGAATGATGAAAGACACTGTACCAAAGCACTTAAAGAGGCTATTAATCGCTTGACAATAGAAATATTAGGAGTTCATTGGATTAAACATGCGGAGGAGTTGTGAACTGTAAGTTTCTAGACGAATAGAGATTGAAATGAGGTAGAGATGAGGAGATGCAAGATGTCGTGACAACGTCCAGATCCGCATTTGCATAGAATGTGGAAATCTGATTCCACCATGAAGCGAGAGATGATGACAACCTGAGAATTGACAATGATAACTCGTAATGCCGCCCGCCTAGACGGAGAGGAAGTATGATCATATCAGTTCTGTAGTGAAGTCAGTCTATTTGATTCGTTCGCCGGATGCCAAAAGCTAAGCTTATCATCTGAGTCATCCACCGGACGCTAAGAAGGTGTGTGGAATCAGAAGTTACCTGTAACTTGCAAGACAAAGAAGGATGAATGAAACAATTGAAGGTGGACAGCTGCTTTGAAGGTGAAAGAAAGGAAGTTGCTTTATTGTATCTTCATGATGCCCACCACAGAACCATCGTGGGCGAACACCACACAATACAAGAAACCCGCAGGGTATAAGAATAACAGCAGAAATTTACGTAGCAACTTGGAAGGGAAAACATAAAAAAATTTAGAAGGGAACCAGGTGAATCCCTTTTCTTCTCGGGACTCCCTTATAAAGATTCGCGAACCGGTTGTCTTTTCCCTCCCGACTTCTTCGCTTCTTCTAGATCTCTTCGCGAGGAGAATGAAAAGTAGAAGAGAATTCAAAGAGAAAATCCAAAAAATTCTTTTCTCCTTGGATACTCGACTTTTTTACTCTTCTGTGGTGCCTTGGGTTGCCGCGTGGAGCACTACAGTTCGTTCATTTGGTCTCCAGGTTTCCCCTGCTAGTTATATTACTATCGGTTTGTAGATGGAGGAGTCGGCAGATAAGCCTGCGACAACGCCATGCAGTAGTTGGCAGTAAAAGGCAGTGTAGCCCTAGCCCCTAACTTGAGCGGCGATCGGCGCCGTCTCGGGTCAAAGCGCAATCGTTCTAGCGCCGATGGGCTGGTCTATCCTCGATTTAGAGGTCACGGTCACGGATACACGACTCGGTCGTCAAGCTCTCCGACCAGGTACGGTGATGCGGCCGATCGGGACTTCTAAAAGAAGTTGATCCCTGCTGTGGCACAGAAAATCCAACGGGAAATTGGAATTGCGTGAATTGTTAAGCCGTGCAAGATGCACAACGCGCTCTGGTCTCTTAAGGAGTTCGCTTGACGGTTGGTGAATAAAAGGCATAAGCTTAACTGCCTATGAAAGTCCACTTGATCCTCTATTGCCACTCCAATATTATCCCCAATCTCACACAAGGTAGACATCTGAGACCTGACGTAGCTAGAATCACCAAAACCTTAGGTGTCGCTAGCGACAGAGAAAGGCAACGTGCCGTGAAGCATGGAATTCAATAGTCAAGAAAGTCTTCATTTTCTGATGGAGTTCATCCGATAGAGTTCAGTGGCTTTCTTCTTTGGCTAAAGGTGTTCGAAAGCCATTGGATGAAGCGGGTGAGGGTGGTTGGGCGACAGTGGAAGAGAGAGGTGCCCCGGGCAAGAGCCATAATGGTATTCTAATCACCATAAAAAGATGGCGCGGCATTCGCGCGGGAGTAGGTAGGTATAACGGCAACAACGATATGATGACCAGTGTGCGGGGAATCATGTCTCCGCATGGTTCACTTATCTTAAGGCTCTCTGATGGTCAAACCATTCAGTGAGTGCGGGGGCCCTCTGGGCGCATAGGCTGTTATTACAAGCTAAGGTACCATCATATTAGGTATGAAGGTGCCTGCCATTCGTTCAGCGAATTTGATTCATACCATGATGTCCATATGTGGCTGCAGCATATAGAAATACTTAATGATCCCTCCATAAGGAGTGCTCATGATAGATTAATTAAATACCAGTCTAGCCACATAGGTATGGACTCCCAGATATCGCATGCAGTCTGTCAAAGATATCCGGGAGAAACGTTGAGTCGATATCACCCTGCAGGTGAGTTCCAAACTATCGCCTTCTCACCTAGGCCAGGGAGAGACCAAGCCGGGTCTTAAGTCTGCCTGGATATGTTCAGGGATGGTGTACGGATCTATACTTGCATACTTCATACTAGCATATCCGGACCAGACTTGCAACTAAGGAATTACATACATCCTTTGCTTGGTGAATCCATCCATCTGTTTGATGCATAATATGGTAGCCGCCAATTCTCTATCTGGGAGTCCGACCGCGTGGATGCAAGTAGAAACAACAGATGGCAAAAGCTAGTCGGTCCCTAGATTTTAAAGATTCGTTTGCGGGAAGGTCTTAACACTACCATCCGTTCGTTTTCATAATTTCGTCGCTCTTACATGTTCTAGCACTATCAATAATGATGGCAGCAAGGGGGGAGGTTGCGGAAGGGCCTCTCTTCGTCCTCGCTTCGGCTTTCTTTTCTTTCGCAATTGGCGCTTGTCTCGCATTGATGCAGTCCCCATCAACAACGAACTTATCCTATTTCTCCGTGTCGCAGGGTTTTCAAAAAGAGGAATATCTAGGTGGTATGGTATTTAATTGCAGCCCTGTCGACTATTCCCTTTGGTATCATAGTTCGAGCCAGAGAAACCTCTTGCTGACCAAAAGGGCGGGGGCTAGGCGATAACCGAAAGGCTAAGAACTCTCATCATCACCAGTTGAACGAGGCGACCGATCAATCAGTAATAACGGCTGCATGTCTGGATAAAAGCAGGTACTTGTGGTGGTCATGATCCGCCTAGAGGACATCATAGCAGCGCAGGTTGGACGTCCGAGCTGGTCGTCTGCGGAGCTGGGGCATTACCCTTTTTTTGTGCCAGCGCCTCCCGAAATGATCTGCATATTAAGGAGCCCTCCCTTTTTTTGATATTTTAGGAGACTTTTCTGCGGGTGGCGCGGGCTATGACTGTCCACAACAACTGCTAGTGTAGAGACACGATGAACCTGGGCATGTAACCAGCGAGGTTCAAGTTTCAACTAGCACTATGTTTGCAGTATTATCTTTGCTGATGAGAATTAATAACAGCATAAGGATACTTAAATGATCAGCTTGTTGGATGCTCTGATCGGTCGATCTTGATCCCTCTCCATTGATATTCAATACCCTTTCGTCAGTCGCATTTGATTCTCTATCGTGAGTCACTGGACGTTTCCCCCCACGCCCATGTCTTTACCCCCGCACTTGCGTCTCTCCATAGAGCCAGAATTTGGCATTGTTGCTAGGAACCTTGATGAAAGTGTGAGAAAGTGTCTGGTCTTTCGGGGCGATATCATCTGAGACGTGCTTCCTCCCACGCTAGGCCTGAGGCCTCAATTAGCTTAACACGTTTGCTGCACACTAATGAGGACACTTCTCGGACCAGGAACGTCCGGTGTTTGCGTTGGCCAGGATTTCCTATCATACGAGCACGTATGTGCTAGGAGTGACTATGTATGATAGTACTGTAATTTCTGGGGTCGGCCGTTGGGACGAGTCATGAAATTGTAAGGTCGCTATTCCTGAACTTCCATCTTGGAGGACCTCCAAAGAACGATTCCTATAGAAAGCGTTTTTCAAAGCCATGCAATGTGGTTTCAGGATGTCTCGACCTGTTTGTCTAACTACAAGGAGAGTCTATCCCCAGCTTCCAACTGATAGACACAGGGTAGATATGGAGAGCTTAGCTTATTTTTAAGGCAGTGAATTTTGTTGTTGATAGCCTTTGTTGGAGTATAATAATAAATGCATAGATCATATGTGTGTGATAAATTACGGAGAACGCTGCCGCAGCGACCTCCGCAGGTCCATGCAGCAAGGTGAGCACATGAGACGTCGTTTTCAGAATCCTTCGGCCCAATGAACCATAACGAATGAGGATTGATTGGTTCGTTCAGCTGGAGTCATGGCGAAAGGCAAACTGCTGTCGTCCATTATCTAAAATAAAAATTCTTTCCTTCTAGCTAGATACAGTGCAAATTGCTCAAAGACTTTCAGGATCGGTATACGCGTACTATAATAGTTGCGATCGTTCTTCAATCCCTCAACCCCCAGACCGCTTTATCTCTCGCTGAGGTTTTTATTTTTATTTTTATTTTTCTCTTCCTTTCTGTTGATACGTGTCGTTGATGATATATCATACAGCTAGTAGTATAGTGCCATAATTAGGTAGCTTATATAGTATCAATTGCACGGGTCATCGAGCCACTTCCTCACGTTCTATCGCCGTAGAGATTCAGTTGATGAAAATCCCCCGTTCCTGCCATTTCTTCGATTGTTGCCTGTTTCTAGGAGCTCCCAAGCTCCGGAGGGTGGTATCTATATTGTTGCCACTGATGCAATACATAAACATGTGGAAGGCTTCTATAGCTATATCGGAGAATATAGGCCGAGGAAATAGCGAATGACATTTGGAATCAACTGGGGCGCAAGAAGATGCATACGTCTGCAACAAAATCAAAGCTGGCCTAGAGTCAGAGAATTTTAACTAGTATTAAGTACTAATACTACCAAGACTACTAAACTAAGCCTTTTGAATCTCCTAATAGATTGAGCGAAAAAGTTGGGAAAAAAGGTGTGATTTTATTCGATTTCACTACCCAGAGCCAAATGAAACCCTTTTTTGGACCCAACATGATACCAAATAGTTGATCCAGCTTATTAAGGACTTGCCTCGGGCTTCCTAATGGAGGCAAGTTGAAAACCTGCCAAGGTCCTTACCATATCCTACAAGTACGTAGAAAAGTGCCTTATTTACAGCGGCGATAATCTCTCAAGGCCGTTGCCCCTTCAGTATAAGAATCAAAATGACTAGGCAAGTAGATGCCTATGGCTAACATTATTGCAGATCGGTACATCTGATATTAGCCATAGAGCTGGCCTCCAATTTCATTTAGGGCCGAATTCAGCTATATGATGTATCGAAGTTACTGCAGGAGACCGATCATGCATAGCCAGAATTATTAGCAAACCTAAGAGGCTATCTCCAGATGCATACTGCTTTCATCAAGTAGAATCTCTATCTATTATTATGAACGAAGTATCATCAATATATCCTTAGATTGTCTCATAAATCAAGTGGACTGAGCACCGCTACCCGTCCCCTGAGCCAATCATAACCCTTACCAATCCCACGACACCTCTAACTTCAGGCAAGTAGCTCATTATTAGTATCAAATGTATCATGATAAAAGTAGCAAGGATCTTCAACTTTTGAATTTGACTACACCAATTGATCTACGTATATATATCCCATTTCAGTCCCAGATACTTTTCCAGCTAGGATACCAACTTACGAACTTATATACACATACATAGAGATAACTTCCAAGGATTAATTAAGTTCAGGCGGCAATACTATCGTATTGTCATATCTTGTTATTATTATAAGGGTTGTAGCGCAACGTTAAAAAATCCAGGCTTGATAAGTCGCTCAGAGCGACTCACCCATTTCGATAGATGGAGAAAAGTGGAACCTAAAGAAAGAAAAATCTCTCCACTCATTTCACTTACAATAATAATGAATTTTAGAGAGGAAGATGGACACCCGTTTGGCCCAAAGCCAAAGTTGATCCGAACTTGCTTGGATACTAAAGCAATGTACATGTACTACTTTAGCCTGTAGTGCTAAAAACAGATACCTTTGAAAAACACTGAGATCACACTGCACCACGCGCCTGACCCCATTTGCTACATTTAGATAATTACATAAATGGTTTGGAACTCTTGTTAATACAAATCTGATTAGGGATAGTTAACTTATATAAAATACCTAATTAGTACAATCGCCATTTGTGCTAGTCTAGCGTTTACTAGCCTCTCCTAACTGGGAGTAGTGGCCCTGCTGCGCCAAGACGGGACTTCTTCGGTCTTGTAGCAAACCGCCCGGAAAATTGACATTTTGCAATGTCTTCCATACCTCAATGGATAACACACCAATCCCTCTTTCGTGTTACAACTAAGTCTACTAGTATTTTGAGACTTTATCGATTTATTAGTCTTGGTCTTGGTCTAAAATAAGCAGTGCGTTGCGGGTTATCCTATAGTTGAAGTGTTGAGGCAACTGTCCGGTGATCGTGGGTGGCCATGGCCACCCATCGAAATACCCCCATTTAGTCGACCCAACTGTTAATATCAACCAATACGAGTTCTGCTGCTATTGAAGGCCTACTAGAGTTGTCAACGAAGTGCAATAGAGATTTCAAGGAGTAATACTGATTCTTTAACAGGAATATATGAGCCGGATACCCCTGACCTGCTCTTCAGTTAAGGTCCCTCTTTGGCCATCACGCAGCTTATCTTTAAGCAGTTGGAGGCTGTCTTCAAGCGAGGGCCTGCACGCTTCCTAGTGTCAAGAGAGATCGACAATATTAATACTAGAAATTGGTTAAGGTACGGAAGTGGCGTTGCTAAGACCAAATGAGTGGCAGAACACGGCCAATCTTCCCTAAGTGAGAGAGAAGGATGTATAGTATACCATACAGGGAGGTAAGGTATAAAATGTATATTATACGATACTTCATATTAGTGGTACGATATAAAGATTACTAAGCTAGTCTCAGCTGGTGATTGGGCAAAGCAGGACATATAGTACCTTTACGTATGATACTAAGTAGTTATAACATTCTAATATCCTAATTAACATTAACTCATTCTCCGGAGTTGTATAAGCCGTATAAGTTTCCGAGTAAATAGTACGCGGCTAAGGACAAGATTCACGGGGTTCCGAAGGACTCCCCCTTTTTCATGTACATAGACAATACACACATAGGACACACAAGTCTCTTAATAGCACAAATAATACCGCTTTTCTTGTCTCCTTACTTTAGGACGTGATATCCAACACCAGTCATTCATGGTGTTCAAACTCGGCACATCGAATATCTCTTCACATGCGGCGCTACACCGAGCTACTGGAAGAGCTATATGGCTCACTCAATCGGAAGATCGAAAAGTCGGGGAGCCGCAGGAGGCAAAGAAGCTTGCGAATACTGTTGGGACCATCAGATAGGGCCTTCATGCACTGCACTAAGTCCCGAGGCACCTTTTGTAGTCGACAAATACATACCTCGATCAAGCCTATACTAGATTGAAAGGCAAGATGTAGAAGATAATCGATAAAAGTTCGGGTTAAATCTCAGTAGTAACCGATGGCTGGTCAAATACTCGTGGGGAATCGATTATTAACTCTCTTGGTGTTACGTGTCGCGTCTCGATCCTTTAAAGTCTGTAAATTCCCTTCATTGATGTGTCTCGCGGTAATGAGTTTGCCGACCCGCATGATATAGATTTCTTTCCTAAGACGTTTCTGTCATTATCTCCCTTTGGACGAGGTGGTTCCAAAGCAGCCTCAGCAGCATCGGGAGATACAACGAGCGGTATCCTATTGTCAAACCTTTCACTTCAGTACTAAGGTCGTATAGTATTTAGGAAACATGGTGGTAGATTTGCTGCCCATCCAGTCTTTGCCTTTCTCGTTTTTAATATACTAGTACGCTCTGGCAATCGCCGAATCAGCACAGCTCGAATAACGCGTTTACAGTTCAAGAAGATAGAATGTCTCTTCGGGAGTCTAAGTCGAGAACGACTGGACCGGACCCGAGAGGAGATGGTCGAAACAAGTAATACAACAGATCAAGGAATATGAGAGAGCTTTCCATTTTTGGCTCAGCGATTTTCAACCGATACTAGGCTCTAGATGCGTCAAAAAATAATATCCCTTTGCATTCGTCTCGGGATACCAACCATTTGTTTATCGTCAATCCTAATAATCTTGGAAACCTTATCGGACTCCGTCTCGCAGCTTATCGATCGTCATGTTCAGAAGCGGCAGAAGAATTGCTCAACCAACTATATCAGCATCTTCGAGAAGCTTTTGAGTTGACAGGATCAGACCAACTGCATGAAAACGTCTAGGTCCGAGATAAGGGATATCAGCTGTCGTATGTAGGGGCTTACAAATATCATAAGCCGGTTCTTGCAAATATCTGCCGTTCGACTATCGGTCTTTTGTGAAACTGGAAAGACGACGAATTATAGTAGACAATCTGGCATTAATTTCGTTTGAGGACATAGCTGGCTTTGCCAATGAATGGGTACAGCATATTCAAAGGCCTGGAGAGATCACCGTTGTGTCCCTTCAAGGACACTTAGAGATAACCATAACAAAGAACATGATTTGTTTTTTAGAAGGCAAGTAAACTCGTTTATATGCTAGATCCTAGCGAGTTTCCATATTACATAATTTATCTATAATACTAACCAAGCAATAGAACGTCAGTCTTGTTTCTCGGGTTTTTTGCTCCATGACACCTCTTCTTGAACGAATCTGCAGATAATATTACGAGCTTATAATGATGGGAATTTCACAGAGATGCGCCCCCCAGGATCAAGTCTTATGCCCGAAATGTTTTCTTGCTCCGAATATCAGCAGAAGACGCTAGGAAAGATGCTAAGCACTGGGCCAAATAGTGACGACATAGTTGGTGCTGAGTACGGAATCGAAGCCGACAACAGTAACTACAACCAAGAAACCTCTCCAACCATGATTCGGAATTAACTTTTTGTCAAACTCTCAAGGCTCCCTTAGATCTAAAGACGACAGCTTCTAAGTCTAGGGAGCTAAAAAGCCTACTTCGGGAAGCCCAAGATTTTAAAGGTTTTGTTTGTTGAGAACCAGATTTTTACTAGCAACTGCAAGAAGGCTATGAGACAACTTTACAGCCACTCGGTTTGCATTCGAAGGCAGAGATTGGGGGAGTATGCAAAACGTAAAAACGGAAAAATGGTTTCATCGTGTCGGATATTAAAGGGTCTAGCAAGCAAGATCCAAATCTAAGGTTCGCACTTCATTTCCTCATTATCATTTAGAACGGCTATAGGCGGCTCTTGATTATCTTTTACCTTATTAGCGATGTTGACGAGGTTAATCAATTTTAGAAGGCGTTTTAAGTCTTACAATGGTAACGCTTTTGTAAATCCATCCGCGATTATTCTTTTTGACTGCATATAAACGACACTGATCCGACGTTTTGAAACTCCTTGACGCAGTCAATGGTTGCGGATATCGACGTGCCGAAGCTTCGTTTGTAGTTGAGCGATCTCTTCACTAGCTGAATAGTTTGAACATTGTCGCACTAGATTTGTATTCGATGATCATCCAACTTGACAGATAATTTTTGAATTAACCAATTAATGTACTGATCTTTTGCAGCTTATGATAACGCAAGAAGTTCTGCTTCTGTCGTTGATGTTGTGACTGTATTCTGCTTATTCGCTCGCCAACCGATCAGGCCATTAAATAGTTTCATAGCATAGGCTTGTGAGCTCTTTCGATCAATTGTGTTGTCGGCAAATAACGCATCACCTGCGATTGTAAGCTCATCCCACCCACCGAACTGCAAGCCTAGATTTCTCTGTCGTTTCAAATATAATAACACCCTGCCTGCCGCTTGATGTTGAGGACTCGTTTGTCAAGAAACGTGAGAGTATACTGCAAATGCGATATTGGGACGTAAGAGATCCTATCTTTCATTCATAATGATTGATCTCGCTATAAGAAGCTCCGCCATTGTAGGTATGCAATTCTTCCCGAGTTATCGGGATTGCACTGTCTCCGCTAAATAAGAAATCTTATCTACATAAGTGGCTTGACTTAGCCAGGTTGATTTCTTTTCTCAGTCGTAGATAATCCGAATGCCTAGGAACTACTGAAGCTCACTACTACGGTCAAGTTGTAGTGCCTTTTTAGCCCACTTATCGGACCTTTAACGGTGTTGCCATGACCTTTCTATTCGCGAGAACAATATTATCAACGTAGAAGAATATTAGAATACCGTTGTGGGTCAAGCAACAAGGTCCATGCAGCACCAATTTAAATCCTAGGTTTATAAGAGTTGACCTCAACTCTTTCTGCCAGAGTAAAGGTGATCTTCGTGGACCATATAAAGTCTTATTAAGCTTTAGAATCTGACCAGGTTTCATATCCGGGTGGTAATTTCATAAAGACTTTTTTCGTCTAAGTTTACATGCACAAATGCATTTACAGCATCGTACTGAATGAGCCTGAGTTTGGGATCAAAGCGAGCTGCCAAAAGTGGGTCTCTGATGGTGGATTTGGCTTGTCTAATCGAGCTTTGCTGAACCCATGCTTGGGTATGGGTCACATGACCCATAAGTGGCATATTTATCCAAATGTCTCGTCCTGAGTTCCGTTTTTCTTTCTTTTTCTTTCCTTGCCTTTGGAATTCTTGTATAGAGCCCTGTTAGATTGTAGCTTAGTCAGTTCGCTAAACTGCCTTACATAGAAGAGGCTAGGACACCCTCTCTAGACACACACAACAACACATCACTTGATTTCATCGTTACCCTCAAAGATCATCCATCATCTGAATAAACAGTAGAATCTGACAAGCCCCTTAGCTTGATACAACGAATCCTTGATTACTTATGTTTTGGGCTTGGGTCATCACAGTGCTTATCGAATTTATACACGTACACCCACATGCAATCGAAGGCTTGATGCCCCTGCGTGGAGGAGTCTTTGTTGCCAATTTCCGACCAAGATCTCATCTGCGCATAGCTCTTCAGGTGATCTAATTCAGCTTGCTTAAAAGCTTCTCCAAGTGGATGTTCAATCAAATCACCACGCCATTTAGCCTCTGGAGGTAATTCTCGTCGGTGAAGTTTCTGTAGCCATCAGTTGGAGAAATTTGGTCCTGAGGTAATTAGGGGCCAATGATTCGAAACATTGGATAGAAAAGAGTATCCATCAAGAAAAACTGGTGGGTCGTGCGATTACGGAAGCTTATAATAGATCCACGGTTGAGCAGGCAACCCCACAAAAGCTAACGCTCATATCATTAAGGTTTATAGTAGTTTGGTACTACAAAGATGGCAGCATTGCAAGATGTTGAATACAATGTTTGATGTATGATAACATGATAACACAGCTTTATGAGCTGACACGTGACAGAATTATGTGATCTTCGGACGAGCCCCTGTACCTAACACCGTTGGATCTTCCCTCTTTCCTAGAAAAAAGAACAAGAAATAGAAGAATTAATAATCATTTGAACCCCCCCCCTCATACCGGTTTATACCGACACTGATCAGTGATCACAGATCAGGAAGGCATTAATTCGAAGAAAACGATCCACATTACGCTCGTCTTGATACTCGCCAGGTCAGTTTGTGGATTGTTTTGACAAAGATTAGTTGATATATATCGCTCGTCTTGCTACTTGCCGGTCAGATATATCTCTTATTCTAGAGTTTATCCAGCGGAAAGTCGACAACCTCTCTCGCATCTGACCAAAGGATACTCTGCGTGTGCATACTACACGTTACCAACACCGCCGACCCAACTATCGCCAGCAACCCAAGTCAAGCAAAAAAATGGCGACACCAGGTGGACCCAACTCGGAACTGACGCCGGAACAGCGTTGGACGCACGGAATCAACGTTGATAGCGCTAATACGGCCGACCTGACGCAATACATAGAATGGAGGGTTAGCGTGTATCAAGGGATAACTTGGAAAAGGGGAGAGGACCCCGTAGACTTCTACGCGTATGATTTCGGGAACTTTACCCCTGACGCATTCAACAGTTGCTCAATTGGCACATAGAGGCGACTCCGAGACTGCCTGCGAGAAAATGGCATTTATCTTTGGGAAGGTCGTGGAATACAGATTGCTAGTGAGCTGTATAAGGCAGCTCAGAAAGATACACCATGGCCAGACAACGACCCCGAAAAGCCAAAAATGACCTTGCAAACAACATCCCGGACCCCGCCAACTACGGGAATACCAAAGCAGCACAGTACACCGCCGCCGCCAACACCTACAATAGATACGCCGCCGATCCCACAGCTAAACTTGGCAACTAAACCCAGAGCAGTGAAGCCAGTGATCCCACTGTTCAATGTAAATGAGCCCCCCAAGGCCAGTGAACCAGACAAGTACAGGTCGAGAGCTAGCGAATCTAGCTAAGCTCTACGGATCGGATGTTATGCGCAGCCTGCATATACGTCATGTATCATCATTCATATACTTTATCTACGTCACTCATTGCATGCTACACTAGAAAGAGGATAGTTGTTATGCGCAGCCTGCATATACGTCATGTAGAGTCGTCATTCATCCACTTTATCTACGTCACACCATTCATGTGCTTTATCCATGTCATTGAGATGGAAGGGTATAGCTTGGCGTCTCCCACCTGGAATTCCAGAATTCCCTTCTTTCTGAAGCCAGACTTCAGCCTTGTACCAACCTTGTACCGATGTACCTCATTGCATGTATAGTAGCATAGTCACATTATTCGCTGCCTACGGAGTGTCACACCAACAAGCCGGAGGTTGAAGCGTAACATCGGAGGATATGAAGTATGGTGGTGAACCATTTGATAACTTCAGCTACAAGTACACCATATTCCTGGATCTCTGTGACCGCGCGGATGTCCCCATAGGAGCTCTTCCAAAGGCATTCCCTACAATGCTGAAAGGATTAGCTTTAGATTGTTACTATTCAAGCTGCCGAGGACGATACACCACTATCCCAGACCTCTCCCGAGCAATCCAGGCATGCTTTGAGAATGATGATAGCAAGAGGACTGTCCTAATCTCAATGGAACAACATGACGCTGCGATCAATCATGGAGAAGAGCCCTGATAAATCAACAGCAGAGAATTTCCAGATACTCGTCAGGGATCTCCGTCACATGCAGAAGGGATTGGACATTGAGCTGCAATCAGATAAGGTGCTTTACAATAAGATTATAAGCGCCTGCCAGCAGTTTCCAGTTTGTAGTTTTGCCTGCTATCGACCATCTCCCACACTCACAGGTCTAATTGGTGATTTACAATCATCTATTACAACGCACGAGATGGCACACAAGAAGGAGACCCCAGCCTCAACCTACTTTGTCAATCGAAAGTATCATAAACCCGGACAACTAAGCAATCTATTTAGGCGCCCAAATGCAAAGAAAAGATGCTTGGTCCGTCAGAAGGAGGGTTGCTGGTCAGCAAAGCATCCTCCCGAGGAGCGACAGAGATCGAGAGCTCGCCTTAAACGACGATTTGACAAGCGTATCGACCAGTATACTGAAGAGTACGAGGGCCACAATGAGGGACCTACAGAGGATGAGGAGCCGGAGCAAGATGTGGATGACACAGACGACCTAGATAACGCCATCGAGATGTTCCTTATGTACGATGAATCTACCGACACCGAGGCAACTACATCAGCTTTCCATACATCTTTTGGCAGTGTAAATCAGCGAGAAGGAAACAGCATGGCAAGACTACTAGCCAATCAGACTGTCCAACATATCTTATGCCGCACACCTTTGGACGCCAGCCCAGCTATTGACAACGACTCATTTGCATACAAAATTGGCGCGGCTAATGTCAGATATTCATCTGACCAATTCTACGGGATCATGCTGGACTCTGGTGCCTCGACTAAGCCAACCGGCGGATATGGCCAGTACATGGTGTACACCAATGCATTTGGAGGGACGCTTGATAAGACGATAGCTGGTTCAGTCACAGTCCAGTTTGGTATAGGTTCAACTGCGTTAATTGGCTCATAGTTGTTGATACACCTATTGGGACAGTTGAACTCCATGTTGTTGAGGCAGACACTCCATTCCTGATGTGTCTGAAAGCCATGGACAACCTAGGCGTCTATTTCAACAACCTAAAGGACGTCTTGGTCCATGAACATCACAAGAAGACATTCCCAGTTGTCCGCAAGTTTGGCCATCCATTTATGATCTAGGGAATGATGACAATCAGTTATTTGACGGAGACTAAGCTACGCCAGCTTCATCAACGGTCCATCTGCAGAAAGATTAGCTAGACTGCTAGAAAGAGCAGGTTATGATGACGACCAGCACAGGAAGGTGATCAATCGTATCATTAAATACTGCTCGTTATGCCAACGCTTTGGACGCTCGCCCGGCCGATTCAAATTCACAGTTCGAGACGACATTGCATTCAATCACACAATTGTGGTAGATGTCATGTACATACATTGACAATCTGCCCATCCTCCATGTGGTTGATGAAGCCACTCACTTCCAGGCAGCCCGCTGGCTGCAGAATTTCAGCTCTAAATGTGTCTGGAACACGCTTCGTTATTGCTAGATTGACGCATATCTAGGACCGCCAGATCTACTCATCCATGATGCCGGGGAGTTCCAACAAAACGCCAGCTCAATGGCTATCGGCACAAAATGTGTCCCTGTAGAAGCAGCCCATTCAACTGGTCTAGTTGAACGATATCACGCACCTCTCCGAAGGGCATACGAAGTCACTAGAGAAGAATTGAAGGGAGTCAACAGTAATAAGGTCTTTATTCTGCAAATGGCTATGAAAGCAATCAATGATACAGTAGGGTCTGATGAGCTTGTTCCAACACTACTTGTCTTTGGTTCTTACCACAAATGACGCCGTACGATCCACCTGCCCCGACGATCATGTAACGAACTGCCGCGATCAGAAAAGCCGTGGTGGATGTCTCGAAGCCGTATGCAAAGAGGCAAGCCACAGCTGCATTGCAAGCCCGGAATGGACCGAACTTTGAGGGTATCCACACATTGCCTCTTGGCTCCGATGTATTGGTATGGCGGACACATAAGGAGAGATGGACAGGATCATACAAGTTATTGGCAGTACAGGGCGAGAATTGCACTGTAGAGATGCCAAGCGGCCCAACTGACTTTCGTTCAACGTCAGTAAAGTCGGCCGTACATGATGAAGCAGATGATACCAATACTGATGAGGCAACTGAGGATCAAGAAGGATCAGGCGAGCTGCAGAAAAATAGGGACAATAAGCCAAGTGGGAATGAAAATGATGAACCTCGAAGGAACCCACCCGAGATAGACGACCCCCAGCGCGTTTTCCGGACACTAATATAGCTGACATCTCTGTCTACATCATCAACCCCCCTGGGACAGACTATACGGAATCCCGCAAGAAGGAGCTTGATGCCCTACTTAGCCGAAATGTATTTGAGATAGTCCACAAGTCTAATATTCCTTCAACCGCCCGCATCTTCAAAAGCCGTTTCGTCGATAAAATCAAGTTTTACGGGACCAACAAGGCATATAAGAAGAGCCGCCTTGTTGTACAAGCTTACAATGATGAGGACAAAGAGGACCCACAATCTAGCGAGTTAGCCAGCGAATCCTCCTAACCATCGCCCTGCTTCTGCCAAACATGAAGGTATCCCTGCGCGATATATCATCAGCGTACACCCAGTCAAAAACATCATTGATTCGAGACATCTACATCCGGGCCCCAGCAGAGATGAATGTCTCAGAAGGCTACCTCCTACGTATTTGCCGACCCTTATATGGTATCCCTGAAGCCAGAAAATACTGGTTCCACACATATCACAGGCACCATACAACTGCGTTGTCCATGACTCCTCAACATTCCCTATCTACAGACGCTAGAAACGGCATCGGCATGGTCGGACTGCAAACAGACGACAGCTTGATAATAGGGGACGATGCATTTTGCAGCAAGGAAGAAACCGCTCTAAAGAAGGCAAAATGCCTATCTAAGCCATGCGAGACCTTGACAGCAGATCAAAACCTCAACTTCAATGGATACGTGCTAACACTCGATGGTAATGGGATTACAATCACGCAGGACCGTCGAATCGACAAAATCACCCTCCTATGTTCTGATGAACCAGTCTCGAAGGCCGACTTCACTTCCCAGCGAGCCCGCGGTGCATCCATCGCATTAGTATGCCAGCCACAAGCTTCATTCGCCCTCTCGTTTGCGGCGTAGACAACGGAGCCAGAACTAGGTGATGTGGAAGCTCTGAATAAGTGCCTGGCCTGGCAAAAGAGCAATAAGCAAGGTTTCAAGTTCATTAAGCTGAATTTGAATATGCTCAAGGCCGTGGCATTCACCGATTCATCATTCGCCAACAACAGCGATCATTCGTCGCAAATTGGATTTGTCGTTGCACTTGCAGACGGCGACAACAATGCGAATATCATCCACTGGTCTTCTATCAAATGCAAAAGGGTCACAAGGAGTATCCTAGCATCAGAACTGTATGCACTGACACATGGATTCTGCTTCCGTAATTAAAGCAACGTTGATGAATATACTCAAGCCATGGAGGAATGACAACCTGATGCCTCTAGTCATGTGCACCGACTCGCGATCCTTATATGACTGCCTAGTCAAGCTAGGGACCACCCGCGAGAAGGACTCATGTTGGATCTGATGTGCCTGCGGCAAGCCTACGAGCGCAGGGAGATCACAGAGATCCTATGGATCGATGGCAACAGGAACCCCGCAGATGCCATGACAAAAGCGACGCCCTGCAGCGCCCTTAAAGCTCTTGTAGCCAACAATAAGGTGGACTTAGCTGTTGACAGATGGGTGGAGAGAAGATGATAGCTTGCTGTCAATTGCTGCCAGTGTATGATAACGAGTTTTATAAACTGACATATGACCCAGGTGACCCAGGTGATATATTTCTATTGACTAATTGATTTGCTGATTGTATCTCTTTACATTCTTTTGATTGGTTTCTTTACACTGTTTTGATCGGCTTTTTCTACATTCTCTAAATGCTGCCAGTATATGATAACGAGGTTTATGAACTGACATGTGACCCAGATGATAGATTTCTGTTGATCGATTAATTTGCTGATTGTTTCTCTTTACATTCTTTTGATTGGTTCCATCACACCGTTCGGATTGGTTTTTCTAAATTCTCTAAATGCTGCTAGTGTATGATAACAAGCTTTATGAGCCGACACATGACAGAATCATGTGATCTTCGGACGAGCCCCTGTACCTAACACCGTTAGATAGCTTCCCTCTTCTTCCTAAGAAAAAGAACAGGATATAGAAGAATTAATAATCATTTGAACCCCCCCCCTCATACCGGTTTATACCGACAGTTGAATTCCTCAAAAATTCTAGGAAGATTCTATTAGGGGAATTTGAGGCAATAACTCGATTGCCCTACGTACCTTGTCAACGAGGCACGTATCGAGAGACTCATGTGGACTCCAGGCAGTTATGTCATATTTGAGAGCTCAGAGAGATTCTGTCGTTACTGAGAGTCGTCGGTAAATTCCTATATTATAATCAGGATTGACACATGTGCACATATTCTACGAATAAGTAATGGTTGAAGACAAGTAGAATATGCCCCGAAGTCATAACGAAGAAGCGGTGTGATTTATAATTCCAGTTTACTAGCTTGCTTAGTAGTGTTTGTGGCCATACAAGTTCTAATGATGCCAAATAATTTCGATCCCAGAAGTGCCATTTAGATTTTACAATTAAAGTGTTACTTTTAGCCAAAGGGGTGGCGGCCGGTCGGACGTGACGTTGTGGAGTGGCGGTCCGTAGAGTTACCAGTGTATATAGCATTTTAACATAATATGATACATCTATAACCTCATAGATACCTGATGAAACATCTTAAACTCCGGGAGAGACTATCATACTATAGAGTAAATTGAGCACTTGAAGCCGGAAAGTGACCATTTCTTACATGCCTTTTTTGGTACAATGAATGACCCGCCAATGCTCTGTTTTATATTATTATATAATGAAGCCAAATGGTATTCCGAAACCTACTCTATTTATTTATACCTGGCTGGCACAAAATAGGCAGTGCGCTGAAGGCTATTATTTCGACGTCGAAGTGTTGAGACCTCTAGCCAACGGATATATTCAAGCACCTCGTTAATATCGACCAGCACAAGTCGAGTGCCATTGAAGGGCTACTAGAGTTATTTAATAGTAAGTGCAGTATGAATTTCAGAGAACAGTCCTGACAAAGATTTTTCCGAGCCAGATACTCCTGACCTACCTTCTTCAAAAACTACCCCGCTGGCATCTACCTCCCCAACAGCCACCTACTCTTCGACCCTCCCCCGTTATTACCCGCACCTGTTACCGCGCTCAAACTGGCCCTCAATGCTCCCTCGACTTCGGGTCTGAGGTAGGCAGAATGGAGAGGAACACGTCATCGCGGTAAATCTCAGTGCGGATTGGCTCAAGGAGCCCTCGAGAGCCAGTACTAGCGTAAATCTCATCCATTTTAGCCGGAATAAGCGTTGCTATTGTACCAAATAATCGTAAATGGGCCATCTAGTTGACCGCGCAGTTTTTCTAACTGGCCAAGAACAGGCCGAAACGTACCCCACCAGCTACTCTTCGCGCATAGGTGTAACTCGTCAATCGCCGCAAGCTGTAACCGCCTACGGAAGGTAGGATCCTGTAAGACGCTTGTAAACGACCCCTCATCCTTAGGGTAAATAACGGTCTTTGCCTTGCTATATATATCGGGGAGCGTTTCGCTCGGTCTTTTTCCTCGTCGCCTTTTAGCTGGCTGCCTCCTTCAACAACAGCCCCTTCAAGGGGTAAAGGGTCAAGGATATCGCCAATAGTAGTATCAGGAGATACCAAAACATGTGTAGTCACCCCTAGCAATCTTGTGCCGCGCTTCCGCGGAGTTCAAATCTGTCAAGCACACAAAGGGCTGCCAGCGTAGTTCTCAGGCTTGCCCCTGCTTAATCGCCTTATAAGCGCTGTAACAACAATGGGGGTTATCCTTCCAGATTGGTTCTAGCTGCATGTAGTTCGGATAAACGTACTCCGACCCCTGAATCCTATATATAGTTAGGCTGGACCCTGACCCTTATGGAAGGACCAGCGATCAATGTCTATCTATTCTATGAATACATCATGTATGGTAATCCTCCACCTTAGTCACGCTGTCCAGTACCCTATTCGTTACACAGGCTTAGAATAAGCCCTATAGGTTGAGCTGGAGATTGTATAAGGGCGTGGTAGCCTGTTATGACGAGGGGTTTCCCGTAGCCGGTCTTCGCAAACAGCACAACATCTTGGCCCCCCCCTATACAAGTCCTCTAAAGCCCGTCTTTGGCCATAGCGTGGCTTATGCCTTATCTTGTCTTCCGGTAATTTGAGGCCATCTTCAAGTGAGGCGTGCACACTTTCTGGGCCGGGGTCAATCAGGGTCTTGCAGGAGTTGACTCATAGTCAGGGGGGTCGTTGGAAAATTGATAAATGATGTCCTCCGGGTAAGCCGTCGACATAGGATCCATTGCGCGTGTTAGATCGCGTAAAATCACGCTGTGAGGGTAGATACATCAAATTTACGTTCCAATGCGTTCCTATTAAATTTTAGTTTGGGACTAGAACCTCGTTAAGTTTGCTTACTTAAACGGAGGGCTGGTCGGTGCGGGCGCTAGACTAGCCTCTTATGATACATTTGGTATTTTACTTACCTAATTAAGTTGGTATAAAACCGCCGTGAAGCGAAGCTCAATAAAAGGCTTCTTGTCTATAGGGCTCCTATCGAATCGAATCGAGTCGAACATTGGAAAGGTTCGATTCGTACGAGCTTCGCAAGAGTTCGATTCGATTCGTAATTGGTCGAACTTTTATCACGTAATAGTAAAATGTTAGCTGGAGTTCTCTTGTCCTCACCCCTATCCTTAGTCAGCAGTCTGTACACTTCCTCTCCATCATAAAACACCCTGATTGACAGAACTCCCTGACTTATCTCTTTTCCATCGACAATTTGATTCGAAGGAACCAATTAAAAATCATGTAAAATAGTCACGTATAGCAACATTAATTCATGCGGGTAAACTATCTATGTATGATTATAATTTTACGAACTTACGAATCGAATCTGGCTAAATTTGAGTTCGATTCGTACGAATTTGTTGAATTTCGAAATTCGTAAATTCGATAGGAGCCCTACTTGTCTACATGCCGTTTACCCTGCCATCACTTAACATTGTAAAGCCGGGTAACAGAACACTCATTCCATTTTCGGGGCACGCGGCAATCGTATAGGTACTAGTTATGCCCCTAGCCCGCCAAACTATCAAGATTAGCCTTGTCAATCTAGGACGACTAAGACAGTACTCCCTATCTTATTATGGACGTTCGAAAGAGAAACTGTTTTGTTGCTATCGTACGCCCGAACGAACAGGCTTTCTATCACGTTCGTATTGCGATTTCGTTAGATTCAAGAACATAGATCTCACTATCCCGTATTGATGTCATCGCTAGCAGATTAGACTCAATGGCCATCCATCTTGCCGTGATTCAGCGGAGGGCTAGGTACTAAATGACTACGATCTTAAAGTCCATCAATGTAATGACCACTGTTGAAAGAGTAGAGCCTTAGAGATGACAGCAAGTTTTCTTGTTGCTGATTTTGAACATATACTGTTGACTTTCTAGTGGGAGGAGGCCAAGTCATTACTGAAACTACGTACTATGTAACAGTGCCCTGATTCCCTTCCCTTGCTGAACGGGTGTAAAATTGGTTGTTTATCAGACGCATCATTGCCATGATAATACTCCTAGATTCGGTAAACACGACTGAAGGTTAAACACTACTTGAGATGACTTTACCTATCATCAGTCTGCTGTTCTAGGGTCTTATTGCCCAATTAACATACGTCTGGAGAAGTCTCACATTTGGTTATCCGATTCCGGGATGTAAGGTTCTGGGTACCGTCTTACCCAGACAACCCTTCCTTCGAGGGGGTCCATTATGGCCGCGAAATGTGTCGTTTCATTGGTGACTGGGTAAGTACTCAGCCACTGCACGGCCTCGTGATACGTAGCGGTTACTTCGGAGAGTTCTCCAGATATATTGCTATCTAGCTCGAGAAAGTCTGACGATGAAGCACCTGGAGTTTCACTTGATTGCCTTGTATTTCTGCTGAAGCGAGTTCTGTACCGAATACTATTAATGCTGCTGTTGGGGTATACCTCTTGCTTGCGGGCTCTCTGTCTTTTCTTTCTTCCCTGAACCTTCGAGATTTTCTTATCCCATTGAGCCTGGATACAGGTGCGTCGTTCATTACTATCTTCGATAAAACGCTCCATTATCGCGAACTCTCCAGATACAGCACCAAGCCCTGCATGGGAAACTGGCTGGCTCACCACAATTTTTTCAGAAGGGGAATCTGGTTCTTCGTCATGGTTTGTTGTAACAATGAACGACGATGAAGAACGGACAACAGCGCTTTTATGGTCTTTTTCCATTGTGATAGTTGAAAGCCCATCACAGAAAATCAGATATGCAGCAGTTGTTGGTGTGGAAGGCACACACTCTCTCAAAGAAGTCAACGAGGGTGGCTTTGGGATCAGATAATCCCTGCGTTTTCGATACCTGGGTAGATTACGGAACCAACAGGCCGTTTCAGGCAAGATGCACTGACGGAGGAGTGAGGAGATCGAGCGCCGAGCTCCGAGGAGAACGAGCAAATGGCCCAAGTAGAAACGGCAATTCGCAAACATGTTGCTAGTGTCATGAATGGGTCTGAAGTTGAGAGAGACACTTAGATTTTTCCTCACTGCGGTTAAGACACCCACAAAGCCAACATATGTGATGCTCGTAGCAAGAATTTCCTTGCTTTGGGGGCCTTGCACAAACTCTAGCTGAACAATCAACCCTCTTAGACGATCCATTCCCCAGTCTAGGGTGCGAAAGTGAAGCATTTTTGAACTCGCGTCATCTCGCTCTTTCACCCTGACCCCACCACTTGTACAACCCATGAGAAGGTCGAGAAGGACATTGAATGCAACCAACAAGTAGATATCGATATCAATGGCTTGACTGACACCTTTAATTTCTTCTGTCTCTTCTGCCGTAAAGAGCCGCCGCAAACACAACCGAGCAAGCCGATGAACCCATTTCAGCGGGATACTAGGCATGAAAGCTTCAACAAGGTCGTCAAATATTTCCGTCACAGAATGTAGTTGATCCCGATATTCTCGGGACAACTCTATATATCGTTCATAGGGAGGAAGTGATAGATCAATTCTGTACGTAGGTGGAGTGTCTCCAGCATTGTTCTCATCGAGATACGGCGCCATTGGTCACAAATCGGCAAGTAAGATGCAAATCGAGAGTAAACCATAACAGCTAATAGGTATGATGTCCTCTTGCATCGAAGAGTCCTATGATACTATCATAGGGAAACTGTGTTCGGGACAACTGGCCTTCCGGGGCCGGAGATTAGATTTACCCGGTTCCGTATCCTCGCAATCCTGTAAATAGCTTCGAGTCTTCCCTTCTCCCTTTTAGGAGAATAACAAGAATTATGATTATATGATTATTGACCAACCCCGTGTGTATACACAGCCACCATGTTTTACCAACACTCTGCATAATGAGATAATCTCATTTCTTTACAAACTACGAGAACCAGGCTCGGGGCAAGTCGGTTAGGGACAAGTCCGTGAGGCGGTGCGGCTAGCATTAGCCACACCTTTGATACAGACACGCTTGACATTGGATGGGGCACGTCATGACGCATTCCATGGTACCAATACAATTATATAAGCTTATGATCCATATAAATTCATGACATATCCATGGCTCAGCGCCTCTAGAGTTCTAATAAGAAAATTTAGGCATTTGGATCCAATGACATGACGACTCCTTTATGATCACACCAGCCTTTATCATCCCGGGCAAATTCGCAGGTACGTGAAAAAAAAAACACTGCCCACGCCTAGCAACCGGCTGGCATCAGCATACTATCACTACTCTAATTTTGGTTCATTATCGTGGTAATCTTTACCCCAAAAGATTGATTTTCGTTCTTTTGCATAATGACTACTAAATAATAAGGACGGGCCGGAGAATTCTCTTCCACCCTTCTCGTTTAACTCAAAAGATGGATTATGTGATAGCTAGGCTTGTATATACTGATCATTATTGAATAAATTCCTTCACTGAATCAGCTTATCGGTAATATAATGTAGCTTGGTACTTCCAAGAGCCCCAAGTTTGAGGCATTGTGCCTTGGTTCTGGCAGGCTGTTATCTCTTGGACTAGCTTCTGCATAGATCCACCGGTTGCTCTAGTTCCCCTTCGCTCTCTGTTCTCAAAATATACTCATAGCTCGCTGTAAGTCTAATTCAAATCGATCGATATCCTGTTCTGTATCCTCCTCAAGATCTGCCAAATGATCTTCACTAGCTGCTCGATATCTCCAAGTTCCTCCAAAACGCTATCCTCAAGGGATGCTATGTCAGACTTATTACACTGAGCATTGGCTTGAGAATCTGTATCATGTCGAAATTCAGGTCGTAAAATGAGTTGTCGGTGTTTCTGGAGCAGTTTATGAATACCGGTGGACCCTATGCAGAAGCTAATCCAAGAGATAACAGCCTGCCAGAACCAACTTACAATGCCTCAAACTTGGGGCTCTTGGAAGTACCAAGCTACATTGTATTACCAATAAGCTGACTCGGTGGAGGAATTTATTTAATAATGATCAGTATATACAAGCCTAGCTATTACATAATACATCTTTTGAGTTAAACGAGAAGGGAGGGTGGAAGAGAATTCTCCGGCCCGTCCTTACTACTACGAATTAATAAGTGCCAACTTATAACAGCTCTGCAGCCTCTGCTAGCAAGTTGCATATAATACAATACACCACGCAGCTAATCGGTACCAGCTACATACACTTGACTATCGGTACCGACAAGAGCGCCAAACCGCAAAGCAAGAGAGTATATATATAAGTATACACTGCAGAGCTAATCCATACCGACAAGAGCTTGAGATGTACAGATTACTCTTCAGCCAACTGGTACTAATAGTGTGTAGCAAGAGAGATTATTGTAGTCTACTGTATGTATTTTTATTCAGGTATTCTAATCGGTACTAGGTATGGACACATGCCGAGCCGCGACACAAGGCGAGCCAGGAGATCAACACTTAGCACTTTGTAAATGCTTTTATCAATCACTGATAGTCGGACTTAACGTCGCTACTTTAGGGTTCCCTAAAGCCGGTGAAAGCAGGGTGACGTCTGCCGGAACTCAAGAAAAGAAATCGGTACCTGACTCCCACTGTGACTCCCACCAACGAAATCCATTATTCTTTGCAGTATTCATCATCAATCAAAATGGCTCGATTAAGTTCCCTTCCCGAAAACACTCTTCTGCAAGACTTACCCAATAAAGATAAAATGCAGCTCGCCCTACAATGGCTCCGCGAGCACCCCACAGAGACACCGACAACGGCAGCGCGCTGCCATGCTATTGCAAACGAGAAGTCCGTGCAACAGGCTTGGAGATGAGAGAACGAAGAAGCTAGTTGGAGGCGCTGGCTATAACAAGATTCTTCATCCTAATCACCACCAAGCCATGATACGATACGCTGCCGATCAAGACGTAGGGGGAGGCATGGGAGCTACGAAGCAGATGATGTTAATTGCGCAGTGTGGCTGTGAGTTAAAGAGGGGAAGCCTATTCCCAGCAGGCGGTGGTTCCAAACATGGCTTAAAATGATAATAATAATAAATTGCTACGCCGATCGGCCTCTTGGCCACCTGGTCCATCTATCTGTGTCTGATATATATCTCTCTATAGGCTCCACTCTTAGGTTTCCGGTGTTCCTTCTACCATCAAAATAAACATGGCTTAAAAACACTACCGAGCTTCACACGATCAAAACTAAACCTATTGCGAGGCACCGCGTGGATATGCATACCGAGAAAGACCTCCGCGAATGGTTCGAAAAGGAATACCGACCAGCGCTTGAATACACAGGCGTGAGGAGTGGGAAGTACTTACACAATATGGACGAGAAGGGGTGCCGGATAGCTTGCCCTGCTGGTGAAGAAGTAGTGGTTCCAATTGGGATTAAAGAGATGTACGTTGGAGTGCCTGAGAACCGCCTATCCCTAACCGTCATCGAGAGCATTTCTGCGGACGGCAAAGCTATCCCCCCCCATAGTAATTATTCCTGGTGGGGCAATCATGGAGTCTTGGTTTCATGAAAATATGACAGGCCATGAGGTCGTGGCAGTATCCCCGTCTGGTTATACAAATGAGGGGATTTGTATAAGATGGCTCGACTATTTCATCAAACACAACGACTGTGGTCCTGATAAACCCTGGAGGATTCTCTTGATGGACAGGGCTACATGCCATGAGGCTCCTGAGTTTATTCTTGAAGCTAAAATGAATCGTATTTGGATCGTCAAGTTCCCTTCCCACCAAACCCATCTTATCCAGCCCGCCGACGTGGTTTGTTTCCGGCAATGGAAGACATTCCAACAGAGGTGTATCGTGAACGGGATTCGCTCATTCGAGGCGGAATACAACATTCAATCCTTCTTCCGAGATCTCCCTGAGATTCATAAGAAAACCTTTACAGCTCGTACGATCAAACATGCATTCCAGGACGCAGGCATGTGGCCGGTAAGCTTCTCAGCCGTTCAAAAGAAGCTAAAGGAATACGGGAAGAAAAAGCAGAAAGATACTGGATTGGAGTTCTTGGAGTATGGGTCAGAGTCAGAGTCAGAGTTAGAGGTAGAAGGAGAAAGAGAATCTGAGCCTAAGCTGGAAATCCTTAAATTAAAACCCCCATCTTCATATGGCGAATGTCATCTTCAGGATGCCATCCTGTGCTCGATACAAGGTCATCACAGAGTCTACAGGCGTCTTTCTTATGCGCGGGAGTCTCCATAAGATGGAGGTTGCGTAGGCTCGTGCCGGAGTAATTCAAACCCACAAACGCAGACTGTGCGCTCGGAAAAGCCTAGGCAAGGGAGGCTCAATTCTCGCCAGTGATGCACTCCAAAAGATCAAAGACAAACGCAGGCAAGAGGCCAATGCCAGACTTAAGAGAGCTAAAAAGGCTATCACAGTCGCTAAGAATAAGGCACTAAGCTTGGGGTGGAGGAGTTCAGGCTCGAAAGGGTGAGAAGGCACGCCTTGCCTTTCTCAAAGCAAACTCAGGACTTGTTGGTGTCGGGATTCCTGATTCAATATGGGTTCCAATTCAAGACCCTCAAAAGAACCTGACCGCTGCTAAAAAAGAAGCTCTTCGTACCAATCAATCACTATATGATGCTCTTCAATGTGCGCAACAAGAATGGAATGAGAGCCGATCAGAGGACCCTGCGGACTTTACGGCGGTTCCCAT
>JAHQZX020000909.1:0-57854 GCA_019804575.2 Pseudotulostoma volvatum
ACTGTTTGGCGCCGGAGGTGAATACCTCCCAGAGATCACCTAGGTGCTCTGTAGCCTGTGTCACAGTCGCAGTAGACGAATAAGAAAAGGAAGACAAAAGAAGGAAAAAAAAAAAAAAACAAAAGACAGTCTAGGTATGCAAACGTCTGTTGCATTGTTTGACGTCTTTAAGCGGCCGAAAGGCTGCATAGGACGCAGCTACAGCGATCCTACACGCACTTGTTCCTTCCTATGATAGAAGTATCCTTGAACTTTTGTCTTGCATAGCAGCCAGCAGACTACCTATGTATACTACAAAATAGCTATCAGGTAAATACCTGGTATCTATTTTTTTTTAAAATATCCAATATACCATTTCCGACCCTACTTATATGGCCTAGTGTGAAGTCTGGAGACCATGAGTTCGATTCTCATCTGGGGCACAAGATATCGCCCTTGGACACCTAGCTTCTGCTAGATCTAGGGATATTTGCTTTACCAAGGCAGGATGGATGGGGAACATGGTCTCAACTATAACCGACGTACGGATATACGTGACGTGGACTAGGAATAAATAAGGTATAAGGTATTGTAATAACCATACTGACTAAGATTTGGAATTTTAAAATCAGAAGGTGAGAAGAAATATGTGGATTTTGGCTAGGAAAAGGTCCGTGCGTCCTAGCGATCAGGTACTTTTTTTCCTTGCAGTCCTTACCTATTACTTTGATATTGTCGGTACAACCAACTGTTGCGGATACTAGCAGTATGAACGGTAGGAATATACCGGCAATTAGTTTGAGCCGATGAAGACTGTTGGTATAACCAACTGTTGCGGATACTAGCAACATGGACGGTAGGAACATACCAATAGTGGCTTGGAACAAAGAGGAATGTTGGGAGAGACCAATATCTGTAATAAAGTATCGGCATTCTAATACTACAAGTCATGGGAACTACTGAAGACGTGGGAACCGGACTGAAGGACATAAATAGAGCCTTCATGTCCACGATGATAGTTCTTTTAGATAGACAATTAAGACAAGAAGTAGGATTCATTAAGATCAAGCTACTTAGCTTAACACCGTGTTCCCAACAGATATCCTTACAGCTGATACCTACCACCTTCCTGTTGAAATATCATACATAAAACGTTAGCCAAATCACTTGGATATATATCATGGTATGTAGTGATGACACATGTACATCTAGGTAGTATTATATATTACTATCGATTACTACTAAGCATTCAGTGCTAAATAATACACCTCATCATATTCTCCCTCGATTGGATAACTTTCCCACAACCCGTGTTTGTAGTCTGTGCTTTCAGGTCCGGTGCGGTAGAATCGTAGAATAAGTAAGCATTTATAGGATTATATCCTTAATGCAAATCTCATCTCAAAAAGTCGAAGCTACCCTGCTAATGACAGACTTCATTCAATAGCCCCGAATCACCCACTTCAAATGGATGCTCCTTCTCAACCGACCGAATGAGCTCCTCATGATGCGGGCTGCGTGGCTTGATTGTGCATTGGTATTCTTTTACATGTGAGATGATACCAGGTGTGAAATCGAATTCCGGCTCAATTTCGTGCCCATTTTCTCCGATGCTCTTACTAATGTTCAAAGCGGCGAGGGACTGTGCGATGTTTAAAAACATGGCTGTGTCGGCAATCAAGCGCCCAGGACATATGCGCCGACCGAAACCAAAGCCCACGGTGTAAGGATCAGACTCCAATTTACGCCCGTCGCTCGGAAGAAATCGTTCGGGTTTGAATTTAGTTGGGTCGGGGTGCGTTGTGGGGTCGTTGTTGAATGCCCTGAAGGTGAAATTTGTACTCTCAGTATATCTCTACAAGAGGCTAGATGGAACTGGAGAACGCTGAGGCTACAATACCAGATATTGGTTACCAATGTCGCCCCCTTGGGGATCAGAAAGCCGTTAACAATATCATCTTCGTCGGACTTGTGAGGTAGGCCGAGCGGTGTGATAGTGTGCCAGCGGAAGAGCTCTTTCACAATAGCATTAATATAAGGCAAATTATCACGGTCAGCAGTGGTTGGGAGACGCCTTGAGCCAACGACACGGTCAATTTCTGCTTGTCCTTTGCGTTGCACTTCAGGGTAGAGAGCCATGGCGAGGAAAAAGCCTTTCAAACCAGAAACGGTCTAATACGTCTGAGTTAGAGAGTGAGGCAGTAGATATGCTAAGGAATCCACGCACAGTATCTGATCCGCCGGCATACATCGCCACTGATGACCATTTCACAATTTCTTCGTCCTCACCATTTTCGAGAAGGTCCGAGGTAAATGACACGGTTCGAGAGCCGTGGGCCATCTGGTATTTTGTAAATGCGAGTGGTTTCTCAGTGAAATCCCTTAGTGTTTGAGCATTATGATGACCGATCTGTTTAAAACCGGCTCCCGGAAACCAATCTGGTAAATATTTCACTTTTTATGGGATCAGAACCAGGTTCGCTTGTTTGCTTGCTGGGTTATAATACTTACGGGAAGGAACAATATCTACTAACCATGCCCCTGGGACTACAGCTTTCGAGAATTGCTGAAGGGTCAAATTTGCTAGGTCCACAAGGGGGTCAGGCTTATGTGGCTCGATAGAATATCCATAGGTAATCTTCAATATAAAAGCACCGGCCTCGCTGACATCAGTACTGTCAGTTCAGTCCCCAGACTCTCTTCGTCGGATATACTGACGTTCTGATATGCTTAACGAAGTCCTTGGGATTCTGTAGCACGCGCCACAAGAACCGACGTACTTCAAGTTCTTGCGAGTTTTCAAATTTGGATGCCGCCACTCGGTTGCCAATTGGGCGCGCAATGGCTCTACGGTAGGCACGCCATAGACTCGTGTTGTTCTGGCTTGCAGGAGTCTTACCCCACCCTGACCTACAATAGTTGTCAGATGTCAGTTTGCAGACCCCATGAAATGGATAACACTACAAGGTATTGTCATACAGTTCATTAGCAAAAACTAGTCGTGGCCGAGACGAATGCTTTGCAGACCGCTTCTCCAGGATTTCTAAGGCGAGCTGCCTGTCATTGATGATGATGATCGTCTGTCCAAAAATAGTAACGGAGCTAAGAGGCCCTTCCAGGTGAATATTTCCATCAGAACTGGTAGTCTAGACAGCTGCACAATGACGGAAATGAGAAACAAACCATATAGGTCCCTATGTTTAAGCCAATGCAAACATTCCTTCTCTCCAGGGGCCGGGAAGTCCCAGAGATTTCCGACGATCGGCTTGCGTTTTGGACCGGGGGGTAGAGGCGTCGAGTCATTCTTTCGGGTCGAGAGTGACTTCCAGAGATATATGGATAGAAGTCCAATAATGGTGATACCGAAAAGGGTAGTTAGGATCATGGTATTTTATATCCCTGGGGGGAAGTTTCAGAGCAAAGAGAAGACGAAGTTCCGGATAGAAATCTGTAAGATCTTTAATAATATGTAGAACCGATAGGCAAGTTTCAATCTTTAACACGCATCCGTCAATCTAACCTTGCATCATATAACTGGGGCACCTAGGTGGTAAAAACTCAAGCGAGATTCAGGATCCTAACATAGATCTCAGGTAGTATTTAAGCAATTGACATCTGATTGTGATCATCGGCTTGGGGCCTACATAGTAAGACACCATACTGCATATTTCTATCGTTGCTCGTATTCGAACGGCCAATAGCCCTACGCTCCTAAGGTTTACATCATGGTATGTAATATATGATAAATAATTAAAAGTGTCACACCGCTACTAACCAGTGTATGCCTGCAGTGCTTACTAGGATTTATAGGAAGGCACAGGCAGTATGTATACGGCCTCCTTTATTTATTAGGCGGTGGGCTCCGTTCATAGAGTAGCACATTACACTGGTTTAGGGCTTTCGCTAGCTAGATCGCAGCTCTTTCCTCTTTTTGAACAGCCGAAAAAATTAAGAACGATTTGTTACAATTGAGGCGACCAGGATGGTACTATGTGGTATCTATTATATAAGAAGTCGCTGATAACTTGCATAGGTGACAGGTCCTTGCGACTCTAGCTACTACTATGATACATACTAGTTACAGTCTACAAGCCGTCCGTTACATTGCGGCTGTGTGCCCGTAGATGGATATAGCAAGATCCCCAAACAGATGCCGATTGGTTAACTATTTTTCCCACGCGTTTTATAAACTTGACTAGTGGTGGCGACCAGTAAATACTCCCTTTAGTAACATATGATAATCTCGTAGTATTATCATAAACCATATATTAGTACTATGATAGTTTGGTAGCCGACAGCCAACAGTCTCAGTGTGTAGAATAACTGAACTGTTGCACCTCACTAGAGGGCAGCAGAGCTTCCGACAAGTCAATTATCCCTTTATAACATGAGAGGGGAGTGGGCATCTACTACTACGTAAACTATTATGTATTAGCTAGCCCGGCGTTCTTTGTCCCGCGGGCACATCTAAAGAGGTACCATAGGGCTCTCAGCTAGGAAATCATAATTATAATCCCTAACCATTTACAATTCATTGTCATGGCATAGCTACTAGTATCATTATACAGGCTTGAGATTGCGCGATAGCCGTGCTAGGGCTACAGTAGCATTAATAGTACTGAATCAATCAAGGGAATGACAGAAATTCATTTCTAATAACCAAATCGCTTCACGGAGTTTAGCGTGTAGCCGATGGAGTTACCTTGGTGATATGGACGACCTGGGTAAATGTAATGCCCAAGCTTGCCACGATATAGTAGGACAAGATACATACTAACTGATTTCGATGGCATCAACACCATGAGCCCTTGGAGGGGTGAGCCGCTCTCAACCGATGGGCGAAAAGAAGGATGAGGCGGTAGACCGGGGATTGACACTGCTGGAATTGTGTTAATATGACAGGAGGCCTAATTATAACCTTAAAACAGCTGGGCTATGCTAGATAGCACTGTTTAGGTACCTATATCATATATGGAGAATCGTGAATTATCTAAAGTGAGGGATGGTAACCGCCAATAACTGTACGTACGCGTAACAAAACTTCCACTCCATGACTTTATAAACGTTTTCCCAGTCACGTGCATGGTCCCGCACCACACGCATACGGTAGCTTCAAAAATTCATAACCCTGTCAAAATGAGGCCTGTTGACAAGACATTGAATGGTTTGGGATCCCAAAAACTCCCGAATATCAAGGCTTCTGCAGAAAAATGTAATGCCAACCGTTCTACTCTCTCACAAAATTTCGACGCCAAAACAAAGCCCCAGGCAAGTTATACAAGTGTAAACTGTCGCCAGCCCAAGAAAGGGTTTTCATTAATTATATTAATAATGTCGATTCGGGGCAGCCTGCCTATAATGTAAATGTTCCGGAATTTTGTTCTCGATATCGCGAAAATTCGAGTGGGAAAGAACTGGCTTCGAGATTTCGTCGGCGCCATAGAGACAGGCTCGGTTCTAGCTTCTTGAAGATGATGGATCTATGTCGCTAGAAGGCAGATAGTTCGGAGACCTATGCAATTTATTTTGAGGAGGTTTTTAATTCGGAATTGCTTTTGGGTTATGCTAAGGAATTGATAGATTTGGCAAAAACTAGATCAGTACAAAGTTCATGAAAAAAAACACCTATAATATGGATGAGAAGGTGTTTCTCATTGGAGTCCTTCGGCAGCTGAAAATAATCTATTCAAAGTAAGCCTTCTGCTAAGGTTACTCTCTGGAGCAAGCCATGATGGTAACCGGGAGTGGATTACGTGCATAGGGACAATTTGCATAGATGGTTCCTGGATTCCCCCAACTTTGATCTACCAAGCCCAACCAGGGACGGCAATGGATGCCCAGCTTGAGGATCTTGATGAAGCGAAGCATAGGGTGCACTTTACTTTTCCCTCGCTGGTTGGATAAATGATAATTTGGGGTTCGAGTGACTTACATTGGTATTTGATTGCTATATTAAGGTAAAAGCTCGTCAGGGTAGGTATTACCGTATGCTTATCCTCGATGGGCACGGAAGCCACGTAATGTGATTCCTTGATTGGTTCCATGAACACCGAATCTTGTCGCAGTTTTCCCTCCTCACTCAACCCATCAATCAACCTTTGGATGTGTCATGTTGGCCTTTTTGGCCCATTGTTACAGCTCTATGCTTAAGAACTTGATTTATAGTAGTTCAAAAGGATCACTCTCAAAGAGAGAGTTCTTTAGATGGATTGTTTTGGCTAGCTTTTGTCAAAGCTTTCTCCGAGAAAAACGTTAAAAGTGGATGGTCACATGTTGGACCCAAACCCTTCAATCCCGGCATAGTTATCAAGAAAGCCGATCCCGCAGAAGCCGAAACGCATCAATTGTGACCATTTACGGTAGCGACAAGCTCATCTGTGCTATCAAAGGCCGACTCGAAAACTATACGTCGTTTTTCCTCGCCAGATTCGTGGGGATTTGCCTAGTGGTATAGCCTAAAAGGCCGTAATACTTCGTAGAAAAATTGGCCGCAGAAAATGAGATTCTCCGACATGAGAACCGCAATTTCATGAATCCATTCGATTCAAGAAAAGAGAAAACACCAAAAAGGCATGAATTTAATGCAGCAATTGTAGGCAGAAGAGGGAACCGGGCACTTAATCTTCAGCCCATCTAAGATTACCCGGATGAAGGAGATTCAAGCCGAAAAGGCATAGGAGAAGGAAAAAAATAAGAGGCAAACAAATAAAAAAGTGGACAATGCGCTAAAAAAGCAAAGGCGGGAGTTTGAGAAAGAGCAAAAAGAGTTTGAACGTAAACTCAATGAAGTTGTGCGGGAAAGGGATAGTTTACAAAGGCAGCTTGGTGAAAGCGACGGTGTAGTACCCCAACAAGGTAATGGGAGAGTCCAGAAAACATCGCAACCAAAATCGAAGCCTATAAAGAGTAAACCCAAACAACTCACGAGCCAAGAAGATGTTGATGTTGATGTTGAGTTGGAGGGAAGTCTGTCGGTACTGTCTCTTAGGTCACCTAGGCTTAGGCGACAAAGACGGCTCCCAAAAAGATACGATAGTTACGATAAATATATAAAATAAAGCCTGGAGCATATATTACGTGTGATCTAAGTTTCAGGCTATTTAGGCCGTGTGTCATGTTGTTATGAATTATTTTGTATGCGTCGTGGGCATGTTACAGAATGTGTCTTTCAGGCTTTTTTTATCAGCCTACTAGCAGCAGCTGAAAGTACACCCAATATGGCATGTTGTAGTTCGACACTGAATCTCTTGTTGGCAACGCTGATGCCGAATCCATTGCTTCCAACAATGTGATATATAGTGCTTAAGTGTCTTTTCATGGCTTCGCCGAGACGCCTTCACCGGTGATACGAATATAAGTCTTTCTCTTAACGACCTCCCTGGCATTATGTAACAACCATGGGTTATCCTTATAGATTGGTTCTAGTTGCATGTAGTTCTGATAAGCTTACTCCGGCCCCTAAATCCTGTATATAATCTGGCTGGTCCCTGACCCTTATGGAAGGATCAGCAATCAATTCTGTCATCTGTGTGGCTATCTATCACCTTTGTTTTGTGAATGCATCACGTATGGTGATCCTCTACCCTAGTCACGCCGTCTAGTACCCTGTTCGTTCGTTACACATTACGTCTACAGTGGACTTCCCTCGAATTCGAATTAAGAACAAGGCGTACGTTAGGGGTAGCTATAGAAAAAGGAAAGCGTGGCTCGTGAATCCAAAACAATGGAATTATCCTTATCGAGGTAGATTCTACTGGCAAACAACAGAATAAGCGGGGGTCAGGGACCTCAAGTTAATGATGGAAAGATTTCATTAGGTAGAAAGAGACCAAGCTATAGAAGAAGAGGAAAGAGAACTCAACGAGCGACTCGGATCAAACCCAAACAGGTAACTCGCATTAAACTTAAACGGGCACTAGAATTCCGAATTCCATGTCTGATCCTGCCAACGCCGCCACACTATAGTATTCTAAGACCCGCACCTTGGAAGAATAGCGGGTACCGCTATATTATCGATACGCTAACGAGATAGCGCAACGCTAAATTTTGAGCTGCCCAAATGGTGGATAGGTGTAATGACACCCGCTAGGCCTTTATATATGGGCTACAGTGGCACCAACTTGGTGGTTAGTACGGGATTTACTTACTGGTATTGATTAGTATGAATCCGGTTAGTATGGTTCTCTGCACTGCGTAAATGCTTAATAAGAACATGCTGACTGTTTCCAACCTTCTCCTAGCACTCTGAGCTACATAGGTTTCCCAAGGCTACTTCTACGGTGAAGCTAATCTGTGCTTTCTTTCGAGATGCACAAGGCGATAAGGAAGCCTTTTACGTGGACGGCAAGGGAAAAAAGTACAAGAACCCTATCACATAAAGTGCGCTGCTGAAGAACCCACGAAAACACCATGGAAATGCCCTTTCACAACAAATGCAAAAAATTATTTGTTGAAAGATCATAATCTCGATATTGACACCCGTTAGTATACTACAGGAACGCTGATTATTATGAAGGACCCAGCATTGTTAACCCAGTGCAATATAGTGAGTGATTCGGGACCTCTCAACATCATCCGTCTTCTCTGATCTTGATCGCTCTAAGTACCTAGAGTCCCTGGTCATGCTAGTGTGCGGCGAGAAATTGCCATTCAATATCATTACCCGACCTGCATTTCAACGGTTCTCTCTTTCCCTTAACCGTTCTATTGAAAAGGGTTTGATCAAATCCCGCTCAACCCTTGTCGCCATATCAAGGGCATATATTGTGATAACCCAAGCCCAAAGCATAAGTAATGGGTTCGCTGTATTAAGCTAAGCGGGTGATGTGTACAAGAATCTAAAGGCAAAGAAAGAAAGCAAGAGAAACAGAACCCAGGAAGGGCTATCCAGTCGAAATCCGAACTTAACATAATAAAATACCATACATACACCAACCATATTTAGTACCCACTAAGATAAGGGTGGGTCCACTATATTCAACTCTTGGATAGCCTCTCCGCTCAGGAAGGAATACAGGACTGAGATACACATGTGACCTGGGACCGAGCCTAGTCCGTCACATATATAACTTCTATCGGAATCAGCTTCAGATGAAACTGCGAAGGGCAAAATCGATAGTACATTTCTCTGCGGACCTTTGGTCCTCACCTAACCATATCAGTCTTCTCGGTGTCCATATACAATGGGTAGATGAAAACTACACTTGGCAAAATTTGCTGGTAGGGCTCCCAGAGGGGGAGGAGGCCTTAACCCAAAGACGACAAGAATCCGTTCCGCCTTACGGTAACGTTGCGGTCTCATACCATGTGTTTTAATACCGGTGTGGGGCTCCGGACTCACTCAACAACTTTAAGAAGGGAATATACCCTCTATTAATGATTCGATAAATCGTTTTCATTGTATTTTTATTACTGATTGACGATTGACTTGACTCTTAGAGAGAGGGATTGGTTTAGTATATTTCCCAGTATCTTAGGTAGCGTTACTGCGTTAGTAGTATCATGATGTAACGTGTTGTATGTACTTTGTGTTTGTGCTTTACTCTATTATTATAGCAAGGTTAGGTTTGTGCTATAAAGATCGTTGTGTCTAGGATAACATGAACAACGTTAATAACATGCCGTATACGGATATAGCACACTAGTATTGGCGTCAACTACATAGGTGACAGAAGTTCTATGGATGCTGAGCCTATACTAAGTCAATGGTTGGATATAACCTAGTTTGTGAACCGTAGTTTGGCTGCCTCATGAATTACTCATATATATATTGATAGGTATCTGCATGCGGGCAACTCGCAACTTGCATAGTAACTAACAAAGGACATAACTACATATTATACCTAGTAGTTACGCATGTGGTATCTCAGGTACTCTGATCGAGAAGCGTATATCCTTGGGTACAATTATTATCCTCCTGCGTACGGAATGGAGCTATTAGACAAAAACTTACTCCGTCAACTTGGGGTATCGGATATAAGAGAGAAGTGCTCGACTTGTAGACAGGAGAGGCAAATACCCAAGCACACTTTTCAAGTTCTACAGTCTATCGGCTAACATCATTACCAGCGAAAATCGCGTGCTAACTAGAATACTACTATCAATGTTGGGTATAAAGACTAAATACAGCCACATCGTGGCTTATCAAACGAACGGAGTATCGACCTCATTCATTATCAAAGGGAAATATGTAGTAGGGGTGGAAGCGGGGGAGTTCCTGGATATAAGTGAATCTATATATATGTATATTTCCCGTCCGTATGTAGTCTTTAAAGGCTTCAGCGCTAGTCATAAATAGAGATTACTATTGTATATCTGCGGAGGATAACCGTAGAGCACTTGAAATGGAAGAGGGAAAGAAAATAAGACTGTAGCGTTAGCTCTATGACCAACACTGCTCCTAGAACCACGCTTCCAAAGTGAAATCGTCGATCCCGACCAGACGCTTGGACACTTCATTAACAAAGTGAGACAGCCCCAGTTTCTTGCCTTCCATAGGTACGCCTTTCTTGTAAAGCCATTCTATTATTGAATAGAACTTGGCATTTAAAAGTTCCAGCCTTTCACGCCAATCAAGACCAACCTGCGGGGGGACACCAATGACATTGTCTAGGGTCCCTTGAAAGGCTGAAGAGTCTCCTCATAAATTTCATATCCATTTGCCGCCCATATGTCCGCTAATTGAGTAAAGTGAGCAGGCATCAATGACCCGAAGAGAAGGTGGTGATGCTAGATATGGTAGCATGGAAGCTGCCAAGCACGGAACCATCGGCATTCATAACGAGGGAGATCAGCTAGCATACTAATCCCCTAGTCAAGGGAACTAGCAGGCGCCGGGCGTTGATACATTCTCAACTGGCTTTCTAGCTGAGAATCGGTCGACGGGGGCTCCACTATCATTTCATCCCTCTATCCTGGGATAGAACCTCTCCCGTACAGAGGCTCATTCAAGTCTAAAAGTTTCCGAGCCTCACTAACCTGTTCCATGAGGAGAGTTTGAACAGGTGACGGAAATTTCTCCGGGTGAAGAGGGGGGGGGTCCGGGCAGGTGGACTCCGATAGTGGCAAATTTTAAATTTAGCCTTCTCAGCATTGGTCAGATACTCATCTAAACATTAAACTACCTGGAACAGAGTCCCGCAAATCGAATAATTCGCATGCATTTCCCCTTTACACTATTCTTAAGCTTGGCATGCCAGGACTCAACGGGGTTCGTGGTCGAAATCTAGGAATTATTAATCCATGTGCTATTTATACATACAAATAGGAAAGGTACTTGCCTGCGCTAGTAAGGGAACGGAATCACGAACGTATCGAGCCCACAATTCGGTGCGGCCCTTCCAGTTATTCTCAATATAGATTTTTTCTTTATCGCTTGCTACTTCTAGAGTAGCTTCGATGGACTCTATACACCCTGCTTCAGTGCGCCGCATATACAGCGCGTTGATTATATGTTTATATGCCGGTGATTTTCCCAATTTCCGGAATAAAGTCCTCTGGGAATGCACCGTACAGAGCAAGTACTGGACGGGTGGTTCCATTCCTTCAAAGGCTCCATAGAAACCCTTTTGTTCCGAGGCAGAGTCATCCGTTAAGAGGTAACGAAGATTCCATCCGCCGTTCCCACCGCACCGATCCCTGATCTCTTTAAGGTAAGCCTTTGTAATCCACTTGAAGAAAGGCCGAATGCCACTCCACCCTGTGCGCCGGGAGCCACTCTAGCGCCTCATCTACTTACATTGCAGCCGGAACTTTGCCTACCACATGTCTGGTTTGGCCGTGTGAATATTCCGCTGGTGAGCTGCGTTCTGAATATCCTGAACGCTAAGGTGGCGTCTTCCAGCCTCAACTAAATTTAGCTAGGACGCGTGATCTTTTCGTTTGCCCTTTGCTACCTCCTCGATCGCAGTAGCTGAGAAGCCCTGTAAAAGCCGGCTCTCAACCTAGGTTCGGATTCCATCATTGAGCTTGGTATCTAACTCTGATATGGAGTGGTTATGATACCTAGTTATCTTGTATTGCTGGTAGTTAGAAAGAAGGTCCTGAACTTCTGTCAGCTTTGCTGGGCAGCCCATTCCTTCTCTTATGATGTTTCTCTTCCATTTGCCGGTACTTTGTGATCCGCGCGGCTATTCCTATGAAAGCAACAGTCCCAATGCATGCGAAGCATCTGTTTCTGCTTCGGAACGTATGGGGCTTTGTGCTTTGTCCAGAAATTCGTCACAAACGGCCAATACTGCTCCCACTACCCCTGCGACAATGTTACCATCTCTCCTTCACTCAGCTGGAATAGTCGTTCGCGCCACTGGGCTAGTTCTGGAGGCACAAAAGCCAGACAATGTCTCTAACGTCGAAGTAGACGAAGATGCGGGGCAAGGGGTTAGAGGGGGGTAGTGATGCGGCAGAGGATACAGCAGGGGGTTGCAGGATGGCTGCAGAAGTAGCTTCGGATTCCGTCCACTCAAAATCGGCTGCATTCCATCTTCATGCAGCTCTACCCAGAACAGCCTGCCCACCACTTGGGTATTGGGGCGATCATCATTGTTAGATGTCTCCATATTATTAGAGAGAGAGCAAGCCAATTCGCCTGTAGTAATTCGTTAGGCGCCATTCCATAAAAACTAATTACCATCTACTTACCCTGAGTCCCGATAGTAAACAGCCCTAAAAGTCACATTAATGTTTAATCGCCCCAAGTCGGCTGTTGTACTTACTCCCTACACTTATTTATCCTTGTGAAGGGATAAGACAAAGGTAATCTGTCCAATGTTTTCAATACGCTGGGATGTGTAGGAAACGTCCTGCTACGACGCCTTTTCCCCTGCCTGTCAACAGAACTAACTTTAAATGGTTAAGCTCCGAGACGCGTCTACACTGAATATTACTGGCAATATTACCCCTTCGTAAGATACCTAAATTACCTTATCGTTATCGATAAGACTGTGGGTGGGATAGCAAGCGTCACACATCATGGACATCGTCAAGGCTTGGTATTGGGAGAAACCTCGGCCTTCTTACGGGGATAATGCCGGCTCAAATGATACATGCCTTAGGGCGATAGCCTTGACGCTGAACGAAGAATTTAGGGTACGTTACCCGGCTCTCTTTTGTATTCCCTAATTTGTGCTACTAACTAACGATGATTTCAGATCAAGTACATTAAATGCCGCTATGCCGCTGAGTCCCGTATCCGCTGTCTGGGCCACGTTATCAACTTGGAAACTACATGCCTTCCTCTTTGCAAAGTCGGAAGAGGCTTTGCTATCGGTTATCAGTGGGGTCGAGGAGCCATCTACTGAGGATGTGGAAATGTCCTTGCGGCTAGAGCCGTCGAAGAATTCGATTTTATCGCACGCTCCCTCAGATAATGTTGACCGTACCGCTGAAGATGAATCGGCGGGTTTATCTTCTCTCCCTGCTGAAGACATATCTAACCAAGCCCGACCACTAACTAAGTACTTAAGAAGTAGCAAGGGTGTGAAGGCGAAGGGAAAAAGTAGACAAAAGTCTAAGGCTAGCGCTAAAGATAATAGCACTGATAGCGGGCTGCGGTGGTATTGCCCCTTTGAAAAAGCTGCATAATATTGCAGTTTTACTCAAGAATTCAAATATCCTGTATCAAAGCTGGATACACACAATCGGCATAGTTCTGGGTATTGATAATGCAACCCGCTGGTTTAGCTGGTGCGACATGATTGAAGTAGCTGTGACGACGCGCGCGGCTATTGTTGATGGTTGACGGAAAATAGTGATGTTGTCGGTGAGAATAGTTTGGAGAAGGATGACTGGGATCTGACTTCCTCCTTGTTTTCAAGGAAGCCGGGTTGATGGGGAGCAGGCTGTTTCCAGTCTTCTTAATGCATTGGAGGAATTGGACATATTATTCATTCATTGCCAAAGAACTCGAGTAAGTTACAATCAGCTAGTCATTCTGAGATTTAGTTAAATAGCAAGTAGGCCGAAAGTAATGATGTACGTATGTTTAACGCAGTAGATATAGCCGTTTTTGTACCGAACAAGGACCATCGCCTACTAGAAGCGGTCCCAGCCTATTCCGCTGTGCTATTACTAAATCCTTCAAAGAGGGGATAGTGCATGAGACAAAACCGGAAAACTGGAGGCATAGATGAAGCCATTGAACGTGCACGGCCTATCTGGGAAAGGAGGTATAGGAGTTCATCGGTTTCAAAGTCCGATGAGTCAGCCCTCTGTCTCACAACTACAAGAAAAAAGGGAAAAAGCGCCAAGAACTTTCCGCCTTTTCCAGCATACGGGCTGAGGTTCGTGGTGTGTCAGAGGAGCCAGACGATGAATTTCAGATATTCATCAATTCATCAATGCGGCAAAAGTCAAACCCGGGGCGCGTAACATGATGCCTCTAGAGTGGTGGCGTCTCGAAGAACATCGTGACCTGTTTCCCCAGCTATCTAGAATGGCACCAGATGTCTTATCCATACCGTCCGATGCACCGGAGAGGACATTCTCGCGTGGGAGGAGGACTGTGACATGGAGTAGGGCTAAACTTGAGGCCAAGAACATTGAAATGGTGGAATCCCTAGCGAACTAGCTTTTGCAGGGGGTTATACCTCCTGATCTAGGAATTAAGGACATCCTTGATTCTCTAGATGCCGCCATATCTGCGAGTGATGATGTAGATAGTGATTCAGATAAAGAATGCTGATACTGTGATAATACCCAACCGCGTCAGAGGCCCGGAGCAGCCCGTATATGCCAACTTACTAATAGATCTGACTACTTTTATACAATGATCACGGGGTGCCTTCATTGTGACCTGGCCCAAAACAATAATAAGACCTAGATCACCTGCTAAATCTAGTTGATTTGCTCTACATATTGCACAGACATCAAGAGGGCATGCAATTTCAATGATCCTTTCGGCCAGTCACTCACCGCTCAGCACCACAGCTGTACAGTGTATGTACTACTACCCAGCAGTTGTCTAACGCTTCAATACTGCAGGATAATATGTTTCAGAGGATCATAATAAGTGCCGAAATACCCTAGTAGGGCAATCATTAAAGTTATTTGGTTCTAATGGCGTCTGTGCGACTTGGATTTCCTGCCATGCTAGTTCTTACCCATACTACTAGTAATACTAACAAATCCCCTAAATCGCCAAGTCTGGGCTACACCACTCGACCAAAAGGTCATAGAAGTGTTGAGTGTATACTCAACATCACGGCTTAGTCCATTATATAGCTATGTGCATTATAATAGGCGAGGCGTCTTTTATCGCAAACAATCCTTCGGCGGCAACAAGTTGATGCCATCTGCTTATTGAAGCTATTGAAGCTTTTCCAACAGTGTAAATTTGATATATAGCTACTCTCATAGTGGCTAACCCTCAAGCTCCTCATCTATTAGATAAGCTAAATCCCTCCCTGTTAACGGTGCCTGAGCAGTTTGCCCCTATGAGTCCGCAAGGGCCTTTTGGCTCTTAGGGTTGAGATACTCTTTTAGCTGACCAACAGCTTGGTTGCGCAGATCGCCAGTTGTGATATTCAATGCTTTAACCCATACCCCGATAGCTTCAGCTTGCTACTCTTTTGGCCAATTTGAGTTGAGGATTCGAGATCAATGGCGACTTAGAAGACTGTCAAGGAGCTCACAAATCTCAAGCTTTCGGCCTATTGGCGCGCCTACCCCCTTGCCCACCTCCTTATTCATGTAATCCCGAAGCCGGACTCCCACTTGAAGCACCATCGCTCCCAATACCCATCAGTCAAAAGTCCTCCGAAGATTTTCTCCTGTTTTAGGATATGATAACATGGTAAGCTGCCACTTTCGGTAGAAGAGGCATTGGCATGTTAGATCATCTGTAAGTGGATTTAGTGGTATATCCTTATCGTCATCACACTCAACAGCCCGAAGTTCAGGGAGAATAAGTCGTTGACGGAGCTGTCAGAATTTCCATCAGAGAAGATATTTTGAATAGCTTCTAGTATACCGAGAGAGGAGACAGCAGTAAGGTAAGTGACTGTTTACAGAGAGAAGACGCATTACCATGAGGATCAGCCGTTATTTAGCAGTAGCAAACTAAAAATTTAGTGTTGCGCTATCTCATTAGCGTGTCGATAATGTAGCGACACCCGGACTAAGGCCTGACCGAAAGTTCGCCCCTTTACAAAGGGCCACTCCTCGTCGTTTTCCGATTCGGACTCGGATGAGTTAGTAACTCAGTGATGTGGGTTGTAGTATCCATAGGTTTTATTCGAGCAGTTATAAGCAATATGTGTGATAGATTGAGATTTATAACCGACCGGCTCTCCGTTCCCATTGATACCGTTAGCGAACTGTGATGGCCGTGATCCTTTCTGTGACGATGACTGGCCTGCGACTGATCGTCATCTTGGTTGTTGCTGCTGCGATCTTCGAGCTCCACGAGCTCCATCGATGCTGTGGAAACTTCCTGGGCCACGGCTATTTCTTCCATTTTTTTAGTGAGTCGGCGTTGTCGTGGCTAACCCTGTAGCTTTGGCTCAAAACCGCTTATTAGTCGTCGGAAGTGTCTCAGGGTCATTCCCTCCCAAATTCAAGTAGCTAGCGACACCATGGCTTGTCTAGTCTGAGGAAGCGGGCTGGCACCGCTCATCCTAATTTAGGCTCTCAGGTTGGGGCAGAGCTTGGAAAGAAAGTTCATGATGCGGGTATATTCTGACTGGCTTTTCATAATTCATAGACAGCAAGGTCGAAGTTAACAATCTCCGTCTCCGTCAGAGCCATCTCTGGTGTAATTTATCGGTGCGCGACCCATTCCTCCGCTGCAACGCATCCTTCGCCTGGAGTGCGGCTCTCATCCTCCGAACTTCCTTCCTAGCCAGCTTAATTGCTGATGCTCTTTGCGCTATTGTTGGCGCCGGGGGATCGAGCTCTAACATGGGTGGATATGTCCCGAACACCAACAACATCGGCACGATGCCATCCGATTCTGCTGTATCGTTCACTGCCATCTGTAGCATTATGTCTTCGGTACCCCTTTAGTTTTGCCTTTTAACTTGTCGGGAATAATCTGATATCGGCGTAATGGCGCGTGGTATCTCTCAACAATACCAGTTGACTAGTGAGCCTCCACTGGCACTTCTTTAGTGATTCCCATTAACATTTGCATATTGCTTAAACTCTCGGCTTGCAAAGTTCGTTCCAGCATCATGTACAATCATATCAGGTGGCCCGACGTGTACATCAATCAGCAAAGTCGCAATACGCCCCATGCGTTGCGCTGTCATGTTCTGTAGCCAGCGCGCCGCCTGTAAACGTGTTCCTTCATCAATAACATGTAATATGGGGCTGTCGTTGATGTACATAACGTCCACCTACATCTCGTGATTGAATTTTGTATCGTCTCGCGCAGTGAACTTAAAACGGCCAGGTAATTTGCGGTGTAGTTGGCATGAGTAACAATACTTGGTAAGGTGTTCAATGGCCTTTCTATCAATCTCATGGCCCGAACGTTCAAGTAATCGGTCTATATACTTCAAGCAGAGTAGGAATGGTATATTAGCTCTGAAGACATAGAATATGACGTCCCCTACAGGCGTATCGACTGTAATTGAACTAATTGATGGCGTAGAACCGATGCCAAATTGAATTTTTATCTCACCGGCTGTTGATTTGTCAATTTGAGTTCCCTTATTCAATGTTTTATACGCGATATATTGGCCATATTCAGCTGTTGACCAATTCGGAGCACTATTGTCAATCATGACGTCGTGAGATCGGTCTGATGTGTATCTTTTACCAACGCTACACGCAAACAGATCGTCGTCGCTATGTTTAGTGGACTTCGTGATAGCATGGTATGTCGCCTGAGTATTGAGTTCTGCGACCGTTTCATATCCATTGACGTCTCCGTATGCTGTCATGAAATTGTCCCTTATTTCAGCCGGTTTGTTCATCATTGTCAGATATTTCCATATCCATAAACATTGCCTCAATGTCGTCTTGGGCATCATGATCTGCTCTGCCCTTTTCATGATCTTCATTCCCTTCATAGTTGGCGATGTATTGTCTCACATGCTTATCAAGTCATTGGCTGAATGACATGCGGAAGTGCTGCTTGAAGTCATCAACTGATCAATCGCGTTCTTCCTTGGTATGTTTCGTTGACCAGTACCCCTCCTTGCGGTATACCAAACACACCTTTTTCTTGCCATTGCTTTCACCGCCACGATCATACGATGACCCTCCAAATCGATTCTGAGGTCGCTACATAATCCTTCAAGTGCCTTCGCTCCCCTGCAAGCGTTGATAAGCCTGTAGGGCAAGCTACCTTCCGTGTGATATTCGTGCGAAAGTCCACGCTGAGTATTCCGGAGCTGCTTGATGGCATATCCAAGCACTCTTCGACTTATCTGTCCCGCTGCTATACTTCCGCTTGTCATCGTGCATCTTGACCAGGTTGCTTAACTCGCAACTGTATCCTTCCAGTGGTCGTTGCTCTGGCTGTATTTGTGACGGGTGCAGACTCACTGCCTGTAATCGGGACTTTTCTTATGGCAGGTATGGGTTCGGGGTAGGGTCTAGTCGTGGAGTATCCATGGCTGATTGATACACTGATTGGTTGATTTTGGGACGGGGATTCGTATGAATGGAGTTCAGTCCTTCAGTTGAATTGGCCTGTTTACTTATCCCCTCCTTGGTCCATCTATGTTGCTCATCCTTTGCTAAAAACCTTGTAAAGTCTGTGCACAATAGAGGACCATTGCTTGTTTGCGGACAAACACACCATTTGCACGAAGGTGGTTCCTCAGACCTCGCACGTAGTCCTTTGCTGCGGTATCAGCGGTACTTTTTTCAAAGCCGTCGAATCCTCCATGAAGACTTTCCATAGGTCGTGGTCTCTATCTATACTGCTTTCATTTGTAAACAGCCAATCGCCATGTGATAAAACCGTTGACGATTTCGATAAACAGACACCCAGACCCTTGAGGATTTTATTTATCATAGAACAGCCAGCCCTTCTCAAACCATGATCTTGCCCGTTGTTACAATCTGGTACCATGTCCTCGATTTTTCGATTCAGGCACACTATCATGACACATTATACAGCGCCTACTTTAAGCCCTCCCTCACCTGCTCCGCCAATACGAAATCCTGTTAAAGGTACCCATGCGTTCATGCCTTTACTACCACTCCTACCTCAGTGTGGTTATTCTTTGAAACATGACTACCTTTGACCATTCAATCACTCGAATAAACCTCTTACTATTCACAGAGGAGCTCGCTTAGGATTGATTGGTCAAGCTATCCTGTATCATCCTCTCTCCTTTAATGTTTAATGTCAATGACTTATTCTACGGACATCCCTGGAATCGCCGCCGGGGCCGGGAAGGATCCGATGACTTTGCGAGGCATAGGCAATACGGTTTCTCAAACTAAGGATTTTGCCTGTCTCCCCCTATATTTCAACGCAGTCGTCAATGGGAAAACCGTTCTCCTAAAATACCAGCTGAAGCGCCCCTGATTAATTCCCTGCACGCTAAGGAACTGACGTTCTGGGACCCTACGGAATGATCACTGACATTGCCAGGGCAAAGCCGACAGTTTCCAGCTGCCAAGGCATAACAAATAACAATTCTGTTGAAAGTTCACGCCAAACCTCATCATATGACTCCTCGTCCAGTCTACAGCCGAGAACAAGTAGTCATTCCACTACACGGGTAAAGCTACCTGTAAAAACCACGAAATTCCAGATGATTTCAACGAAGCCTGGAAGAAGCATTACAGCATTCAAATCCGAAACGACTGGTTTGTCTGGCTACCGGAGAGTCACTACCTAGATGATTGGATGTCCACATCTATCACAACAACTGCATTGCACAGACGCTAGGGGGATTGCCAACGAGATATGCACCTCGATGTAGTCCAGAGACAGAATCCAACCTATCATTGGACGATGCTCCGAGTCGATTTCTCCGATGTCACTGGTGCCGAGATAGATACCGCTCCAATATCCCTTGCACCTACAAAGAGTTGTACATCTATACTGAGATGGTCAAACCTAGGTAGACTGCCTGGGGTGACTGAAGAGTGCATCCAATGGATCCGACATGCATCTGATAGAGGTAGAGGAGAACGACTTCGCAGATGAGGTTGTGTGGGATGAAATAGAAGCAGACTGGCCAGGACAAGATACTCTAGGTGAGGGGCATGGGGATTCAAACGGTGGTAGCCCCCAATGGGTACCTGGGATTTTTTGATTTTTCTTGATCGCCTCCAGAAACATATCCACTAGAGTGTATATAGTGTATATGGTTCTGCCACCCAAAAAGTAGAGATCAGCTAATAGACAACACGTAGCCAAGATCGGGGATGGTCACAGAGTCCAAGATGGATTGCATCCGTAATGGTCCAGACTGATGTATAGTAAGTGCAAACTACCAGAAAATCTTACCATGACAATAGGTGACCAGAGCCAGCCATCCAACATTAACCGTCAAGCATATAGGTAGTATAAGAATCAGATAATATTATTCGTGTCGCTTCTTTCCCAGTCCGGAGATTGAATATATAAGCTACTATTTAAGGAGAGTGAAACGTATGAGAAATAAACTCGGCTAAATCCTCAGGATCATGAAAGCTAAGCGATTGATTCCGGGAACCATTCATGAAATTGGATCGCATACGAGGCCAGGTAAAGAATACCAGCAGAAAGCTCATCATCTAGCTTCTTCGGGTGAGAAGAGAACTTAAACTTCTCTTCAAGATCTTGAATTGACACGCTCCTTATTCTTATTATCAAGTATTGACACCGGTGCACCCTTGCAAAGTCTTATTTTATACAAGCACTCGAGATGCGTTCGAGATAAAGATGAGAGGCAAGGGCGATGGTTCACTCAACGTGGTCTGACGACAAACTAGGTCGAACTGATTATAGTTCTCCATCGTGGAATTCCAACCAATATCAACAGGCTCAATCGTGGGATAATCCAAAGAAGCCAGAGTAGCTATCTGAGAAGCCAGATATCGCGGGAGAATCTCATCAGTGACACTTTGAATATCACAGATAGGTCTTGGCTATCAGCAATTGACGAATATGCTATCGTGATGTTCCTAAAGACAAAAATAACCCAGTTGATAGATAGGATGGGCTGATATGAACTGGTTAATATGAGAATATCATTTGTAGAAGCTCTGAGATCCCGCTTCAAGATCCAGTGGCTGCCTTCATTCCGTGATGTTGTCTTTTCGCCAAAATGACGGTAGTCTTTTGTAAAGCAGGTGAGGAATCGTGTAGCTGTATCACCATTTATCCACTCGCTCTGAATACCGGTAATAGCCTCCATCCAGACACTTGCATCACACCCTGCTTAAAAGTTGCCCCATTCTGCATCCTTCTCTTCCTCTATTTTTGCGTTGACAACCTTCACAAGGTGGCCTAAAAAGGCCTTTCATTCAGTATCAATTTTTGCTTTGAATTCTGGGTCTTTTGTTGCATCTTCTGCACGGTTGTTGTAATGCATCTGAATGGCCTCATCCCATAGGATTTTCCGTCATTAGTCAAGGTATTCTTCTCTATATGCCAGAAACACAGCATATGATCAGCCATATCAAAGACCATTCCGATACTATTCATTAAGGCTTGGTCTTTGTCGGTAAAGATGATATAAGGCGTGTGGATATTATAGTGGGGCATGAGCTGCTTTAAACTTCTCAGAATAAAGGTATATGACTCCTTCTCATTGGATATAAAGCCAAACCCAACATCAAAAGTCTGGTTTGCAGTAGTAGATCCCACAATATCCGAAAGCGGCATCTCGTATTTATTAGCCTTGTATGTGCTAGTTATCCATAAAAGAAATAAAAAGAAAACGCTGTAAAGGCTGTACAGTGTACAGAATACCGCAATAACAGTAAGATCATCTTCATCACGCGCGGTTCGTAATTGATAATCCAATCACCTTCCTCTAAGAGTGAGGATAAGAGGGCCTGAATTGGAGTCCTATTACCAAGGAATTGCCTTCTCTCGCCCCGTGCAAAGTTGTAGATATCTCATAGTCGAATACTCTCAATGCCGTCTGCTCTAAGAGATGAAATAATATAACGTGGTGCAATCTCAACATTGAGTTATTGTTTGATTTGATTGGAATTTTGGATGACACCTTGATGGCGATGAGCTGTATGAGTTGACTCGAGTGCTCCCTGATGATTATGCTGATTGTTTGGTATCTCCATACACCAAGAGGTATGCTCAGCAGCTCGAAGAATGATTCTGGCCCTCTGAAAGACGATCTTTATACTCACCACCACTGTCACATTTAATCTCGACCTTAATATAGCCCTGTCTTCTCTGCTTATTGGAGCGTTCTATAACAGCATAGCCATGTTGCCGAGCAAAGGTATTGATTGAATTGATTGCATTTTTAAATTGTTTCGTAGGTTTGATTTGGTGGGGTTGGTAGGTTCGTAAGGGAAGGGTCTGTAGGCTGATTTTCATCTCCGATTGATTTGACGCCATTAGAGACTACAAGCGTATACAATAAGGTGGTGTTTACATTCTTATCTACAACTTGCCCTAATCTTTGGCCCTAGCCCTAAGCCCTCTCTCACTAAATGATTTATACCACATGATATACATACTATGCCGATTTCAGAATACCAAGTGACGTGGGTGGTTGTTTGAGTCGCTATTTTTTTTCATGGCGTCGATCGACACTTTCTTCCAAATCTGGGTAGCGCCACCAAATCAGGTTAGAGGGGTGTGCAAGTGCGAAAAAACGCCAATAATACCACTATTATATTCGACTTAGCACACACATAGGTGTTCGCATTCGAATCTCTTAAGAACATTTTCGTCGTCAACTTGTCACACTTATTAACGCATGGGCCACTGCGATATACCGCATTTTCCCTTATATTTTTATTTTGTTTCGGAGCCCAGACCCTTGGGTAAGCCGCGGAGCGCAGGAGGGTCTGGGCTCCGAAACAAGTTTTAATGTCTTTGTAATCAGTCATGATCACCAGGTCGATCCGTAAACTCACAAAACCTAACCCGGGCCCCTATTTTATTATTAATAAAAATTTATCCCCTTTTACTAATATTAATAACATGTGGAGTTCAAACATTCTAACACGAGTCGAATCTGGAGACGCTGCATTTCCAACGGACCAAAGCGTGAAGATGGAGCGCTTGCAGTTGCAAGATTATAATATTATAATATTGGAGGGGGTTCTTCAATGAAATCTCCATTACTGATAGATATCGCAACGAACTTAGCGCTTCCGAGTGCTATTAAAGGAAGAAAGAATTTGAAACTAATAAATTTGATTTTAAAATGATGACATATCCGTACCTATCTTCCTCGATGTCAGTACTCGTACCCATTATCTAATTCAATCCATTATCGATATAATGAGAATATTGGAGGTCGTGTAGATTCGAATATATACATATTTTGATATCTATTTTTTCAGTTGCTGCTATTGTTGTGTCATGGTTTACTCGTTTATATCTTATCCTAGTTCAAACGCTTTAGTAATATCTGGTTCTGCAATTTGTCTCTCTGACGTCGTTGAAGCCAATGCAACTCTAGTAGGGCTAAGGACATATGAATTTTCCAATCGATTAATAATAGTTGTGTTAGATAGCGGTAGTTTCATAGATAATTTTCATTGATGTGTCGATAAAATAAGCGGTCTATGATGTGGCAAATTATACCAATGATAAATGTCTTTGCCTGAATACTTATTAAAATCCATCTACTAAAAAAACACTTATCTCTAACAAGCATACAGCTCCGGAGTAGATAGGTCCCGGGACCTGATAGGAAGAACAGCTTGAAGAGGCTTGATTATTCTAGGAGCCTGCTTCGAGAAATTATCCAATCAACGTGAATACGTGAGCCGAGTCCAACTCAAGTCTCGGGTTCCAACAGGTATTTTGTCTTTCTCTATGCTATTAGTGTACCAGCTGCGAACTAGATCTTAGTTTTTTTGTGCCAATCACCGCCTTGACACCAGATGTCTCTCGTGAAGAACCCTTCCAGCCTCTTATACAAAGCTCATTCAAGCATCAAGGGAATCTTTGCACCTGATCATTTTTGGTATCCACATGGTCTTTCACTAATTTAATCGAAATAATTATACCTACGCCATTTTTATCATTCCGATCCTAGCAGGTAAAGTAGTAAGGACCGCCATAGGCCTGGTTGGAAGTTGTTCTCTATTGCTCAGTGATCTACCATATAGAGACGAGGCAATGCTCGACGCATACCCGCTAGGAACTATTAATGCCTAAGATAAAATTTATCGTCTCATTTCCTTGTACGGTATCATTTGAGGGCTTTCTTAATGATAGATCACCGATATGGTTACTAGATATGTAGCAACGCCTGTACGAGCACCGCTTTCATTAACGTTAGTAATTCCAAATGTTCGGCTGTTCGCTTTTTTACTTCTTTGGCTGGAACCCAAAGTCAATTATTGATATATTGATACATGGAAGCAGTGGTTTTTCTAAGTACAAACTTATTTAATAAATACTGGTGATGTATTTACCTGGTCCCTGCTGAACACCATAAATCGACAAAGTACAAAATAAGACAGCTATTGAACTTTCATTGAATATTGATGCTCTACTTCGTAATGCCCATTAATATTGAATGACTGAATAGGATCAGTGGCAGCGATAAACGTACGAATATTAATAACGTACATCGAGGATAAAGAACACTGATGTATAGTAAGTGCAAACCACCAGAAAATCTTACCATGACAATAGGTGACCAGAGCCAGCCATCCAACATTAACCGTCAAGCATATAGGTAGTATAAGAATCAGATAATATTATTCGTGTCGCTTCTTTCCCAGTCCGGAGATTGAATATATAAGCTACTATTTAAGGAGAGTGAAACGTATGAGAAATAAACTCGGCTAAATCCTCAGGATCATGAAAGCTAAGCGATTGATTCCGGGAACCATTCATGAAATTGGATCGCATACGAGGCCAGGTAAAGAATACCAGCAGAAAGCTCATCATCTAGCTTCTTCGGGTGAGAAGAGAACTTAAACTTCTCTTCAAGATCTTGAATTGACACGCTCCTTATTCTTATTATCAAGTATTGACACCGGTGCACCCTTGCAAAGTCTTATTTTATACAAGCGCTCGAGATGAGATCTTCATTAGCCTCAGAGAAAAACAAAATAATAACCCAAAAGAACGAAAAGAGGTACACAGGGACGAATAGAAAATATGCTACCGAATATAAATAATATTGAAGGTTCTATAGTGCCCAGTTACATAGTAAAAGAATCTGTTTGAATCGTTCTAAATGCAATGCTTTATTTTAGTTATGTCACGCCATTTTCACAGCCCCTTTAGATCGCCGATTCTCACCCACAGTATTCTTTAAATCCTCGCCTCCAATACATGGACTGAAATCATAACTTAATCACAGGTTTGATATTATTGGAATCAATGCAATTTGGCTATAAGATTGGCAGGACGACTATGTGAGAATATGTTTTGACTTCAGGGAGGCCCTCTCAACATTCTTATAGTCTCACCGGAACAGTTCTCTTTTATCAGAGCATATTTGTTCTTTGCCGCTTACTTTGCAATGGCGTTTGTGACACTGCAAGGAATGCTGACAGCTCAGATATTTCCAATTAAATGGCACTGTATTCACATACCAGCTCAACTTTGCCTAATCATAGATATTCAATATCATATGTATGTCGCATGCATGTAGTATGCAATGCTAACTTGCGAGTTATGAGACTCAGGGCATATCGAGTTCAGTATACAGAGGCGGAACATGGGCGTTGAGTCATGCATACATATACACATATGACGGGACCAGGAATCAATGTAGACCTCAGAAAAATATCGCGATATTGTGTGCTCTCGTATGGCCCAGTGACCTGTGGTTTTGTCCAGGGTGATGCCCTAGCAACAGCAACCGCCAAGGCCACATATCCCGTCGATGTTTTGTATTGAATAGAAGATAAAGTATCATTTGCAAGGTGGTAAGTTAGTGAAATATACGAGTGAGAAAAAGGAGGTGAGGAGGAAAAGACTATGATGTTGAAACGAGCTGCTTTGACCTCAGTCGACCCCCGTCGATCCCGGACACCGCCTGATGCTGCTCGATCTCGGTTATCTGCTACATACTAGATGGTGACATAACATACGATATTTTTAAACCTTAGCGATGACGATCCTCCGGTCTAGGGACTCTTGGGAGCAGACCTGGCCTTCTACATCGGGTTCCAGGTACTAGTATGAATCCGAATTGTGTCCCACTCAAGCCTCTATGTGAGCCTAAAGCGAGTTACTCCATATTTATGACATAACATCGAATCACCAAAGCAGAAGATAGAGCGGGGAGGCTAACTCTCTGTCTCAAAGCGATCAGGCCACATATTCGTCACCATTTTTTTCAATTCAGGGGAAAATAGACGAAGGGTTGATGGCTGTGTAACACAGAATCCACCATTGCGATGCATCTGCTAATCTATAACTAAAAATCCCTTGCCACATTGACATCCTTGTTTTTATTGGGAGTGACGAAATTGTTTGTGCATGAGGGTATCTGACCACATCATAATGCATTGCCCACTGACATTCTAATGCTATTATTACACGGATTAGAGTCACCTGGTAGAGTCTTCGCTGTTCTCTAATCGGTTGCCAGTCATGTCTTCATGTATAGGCCTACAATGGGACAAAGACAACAGGGGGAAGCCTCGCTAGCAGAGCAAGCCGCAGGCGGGTTCATCTATTTGACATTCCTCTTAGTAGTAATGCGATCAATCACTTGTAATGAGATATGTCCTGCCGTGACATTGAGGACAATAGATAACAACATATAATTACACGCACAGATTCTCGCTGGCCCCGCTGCCATCATTGTTATTGTCGACAATATGGTTGGCGATGTGTAGCAGTTACTATATCAATATCATTTGTTTAGCTAGCTAGTCATGTAGGGCTAGGGCTACATGCATCGCACAGTTCATCGAAAGGCTTTCCAATTCCAAAGAAATAACACATCAAGAAGGCCCAAGCCCCCTGTTTCTTGTTTTGAAATGTGTTCTCTCTTTCTTTTCTTTTTTGCCCTTCCAATGTTTTCCCCCCTTCCCCCAGCTAGCGATATGCATAAATACATATATGTTCCTAATACTATATACACATACCTTCGTATATAATATGATCGTTACCAGAATCAGGAGGGTGAAAGTTAAAGACAGGCAAGGGATCCCTGGCCATAGTATATATTTTTTGGGTTGAAATGATGCATGCTCAAGTGGTATGAACTACTATATGATATATAGTCGCTGGTCCTACCCCTGGATTCGAATGCTTTCGCAAGGCATTTGATAACTGTAAGCGAAATAACAGAGACACTCCTCACATAATTCATAGCAGCCGTCGATTAGAAAGGTAGGACCAAGCAACTAATAGACTAGCCTTGACCGCTCAATCAAGAGATTGAATGAAAAAGAAAATAGGATCAACCCGGGACTACATATATAATGATAATAGGTTCTTGAGGATTCAAGCTTTTTTTTTGATGTCCCCCCAGCATATATATATACTGCAATTAGCAATAACTACATGTATGTGCATGTACCACTAATAACAATAGAATCTGATTAATATACAAGAAACAGTTCTAGTCTGACCAACAGCATTAGCCTTGATATACATATACTAAGTAGGAAGTAGATACTAGGTAAAAGACAGTAATCATGGCCCTTGCATGTCAGAGATCCATCACCAGAGAAGCTTTCAATGCAGCGTATTGTGCGTCAAGTTATATCTCCATTACCTCATACATACATTAATACTAATTATACCACCAGATAGATATTTAGGTAATAATGTAGTATGCACTCGAGTACATTAATCTCCGCAGTCAGCGATAGAATATACAAACCTGAATGCTATCAATGCATCAATACTATGATTCATAGCCATCAACAGTGTATTTTCGATCCGTACTGTAAGAAGTCCCACATGTGAAAAGGAGACAGGATTCGATCATTGAAGAATTTATTAGTGTGTACACACATGGCCGTACATACATACACACCGCAGGACCGGACAGGACCATACCTATAATACCTATATACTATACACTAGTACCTAAGCCAGGAGTAGTACTGTGTCTACTGCAAGCAATCCCTGCGTTGCTGACGGTAAGTACTCGAATCAACTCAACAAGCACTATTTTTAGTGTTGTTTTGTTGGTCAATTTTAATTACATACTAATGATACTACGATAATTACAAGGCCCAATGCAAAATACCTTTCTAGAACCGTATGACGGTACCTACCATCGTACTTTTTAATCCCGTTTATGATCATACATCGTAATAGGTTGGAAGCTTCGATGTAACAGTAGTTTGCACATGTTACCTAGGAGTACGTAGTGTATTCCATATTGCTTGGACTTGGTGGTAACTTGTGTGCCACATACAGATCTACCTTCATATGCGATGGTAGTAACCTCAATTACATGTATCTTTAGAGAGGGGTACCGCGGTGTTTTAAGTGGCCCAACAATAACGTGGGTCCCTGTGCATTATAATCCCCTTCCTTCAGATGACGAATCTACATCAACTTGAGTCAGTATTCTTTCTTCTTCTTTTTGAATACCTCAAAAGATGGCTGGATGGATAATGATCTTGGACCCGAATTTATCCAGCCTCCTAACAAGGTTAAGGTACGGCATCCAAATTGAAGGATGGTGAGTACAGGCAGCTCACATGTGCCTAACTTGGCAATTCATTAAATTTGTGCTAGAATGGCGCGTGGTTCTACTTTCCCCACTCAACCTACCTTTTACAGCCCTGCGATGTAGGCCTTTTTCAACTCTCCAAGCTATCTACGGGCACCAGGTGGATAACCACTGTCGCACGGGACATACAGGCGTGAACAAGGAGTCTTTTCTAAGGCTTTATAGCGAAGAAGGAAAATAGCATTTACAGAGGCAAGTATTCATGCGGCTTGGAGAGGCGCAAGAGTCACTCCTTATAACCCAACGGCAGTTCTAACAGAGAAGGCATATATATCTACCCCTTCGGATCGCCATTATCGTCCGTTACATACTAGTTCGACTGGTACTGTTTTCCTTTTCAGATCACAAGCGGAGGGAGGGCGGATCCGTCCGCACAGAAGCACTCGATGATTGAAACCGGCTCTCGGGAGCTGGGCCGCTGCGATTTGCAGGACTCGAGTGTTCGATAATTCTTTGGGGTAGGAATTACCCGTGAATTAGCTGATAAGCTGAAAAGAATACCTTTTTCATTAAAATTATACATATTTTTATATACAATTCTATGCCATTTGAAAACCGTCGGTTCTGTAGAATGTAAACCAGTAGGTGATAATTTCAGGTTGTTATTGAAAGCTCGCTGGAAGTCTTTAGAGTGCGACTGAAGATCAAATGAAGGTTGTTCCGCACGATAAACCTGGTCACCCAGTTCTTGACCCCAGGGGGAAAACTAGTTATCAGGTTGATTTGAGGGTGCATATTTGCCCTCACTGCGAAGCCCCATCCCTCCAATTATTTGATCCATTCCTTTAATTGCTCTCTCCCTAATATTGACGCAACAGTGTTCTCTCCCAGGGATTCATTTCAGACGACCAGGGGCAGCAGATGGAGCATTTAACGACCGCTCAATGCCACGTTTGACTTGTCGGATGACATCTTGAACGCAGGGTTCGTATTAGCGGGATTCATTGGATTTGGCTATAATAGATGTGGGAAAATTGTTGGTGTTGCGAGAAATTTGCGAGGAGATGCCAGCCCTACACCGCTAGATGGCTCGCCAAGGGAATGCTCGCTGAGTGGTGCAGGGCCAACTCAAAACGTCGATATCTCAACAACTCTTCAGAATTTAATTCAAACTTTGCTAGCTGTCTATTTCATGAACCTATATATCTATATATTATATCAGAAATTCATTTAACCATTTTGGTAATCAAGAATGCAACTCAAGCGGTTTGGCGTGTCCACCTCATGGTTCTTATCAACAGATTCAACAGTAGATTTGGGGTTTGGGAATAAACTTATTAAGCATCTTGCTCCGGTGTGTGCTTGAATATTAGTAGGTATTTTCCAGGATTAATAATAACCAAGGCTATGATAGCACCTAAGCAAAGTAAGGAATAACCGAATATAAATTACGGCTTAAACCGGAATCTTCAAAGAGTCTTATATCTTTATGTTAATCAATTTGATATCGTTTCTTTAACCTGTGGGCATTGGCATGATACGATTGTGTGGATCTTACGAGTTATGCCTACTAGTCAACCGGTCATTGTAATTCACGCAAAGTTATGGGTTAAGAAAAGATGACATTATTTTATGATGAAACTTAACGCGACCAACCTTTCATTGTCTTTGCCAGATGTTTGCGTTCGGATTGAATGCGTTCCCATCCACTTTGAATGTTCTTGGAAAAAGCAGTGGTAAACGCTAACAATGCTCCATAATGGGTTTTAATAAGCCGTTGACTAAACGGGTTGTTATGCGCCATAGAGCAATACATGCATATATGCACCCGGGAACGGATGATATCAGACTGACTAAGAGGCCACCCAGCTCTGGAATCCAATATGTAGAATGAGGTAGAATCATAACGATGATTCTAAAAACTAGCTTGGGGGCCCATATTAATGCGGCCGGAGTATTCTTCGATAGCAAGGAGCGCATATTGTGCCTTCTTACTTCGTCCGGCGGCCGAAAAAAGTCCGTGCTACCCAGATGTTTAGTGCTCAAGTTGTTTCGAGCACATATTGGAGGAGCCAAAATTGGAGCCCAATAGAAAGCCAAAGAGTAGAGAGGTGGGAGCTCGGTTTTATAACACAACACGAAAGAAGCAGAACAGTGATAGCCAAAAATTGCTAATAAAGAGCTTCATCTCAACTGTTTTCTTCCCATATCGTTCAGGGCATATTTTAGGCCTCTATTCGGAATCCACAAAATGCTTAAATTTATCTTCAAGGCATGAATCTACCATTAAATTCCAGTTATTAAGCTTAGGCGATGGACGCGGGGTAGACATGCGCGGCACAACGTTTGAAATGCATTATTCTACTAGGCTACCACGTGCTATGCGAAGTTTCTAATATAATATAATTATATATCTGTATAGTTAATAATCACTCTACACTAGCGAAGTTTGAATTAAATTATAATTTGAGAGAGTTGTTGAAATATTCTTATGGACGTCTTGTGGGTGACCTTGGCACCGCGTTTCACGGGGTCGACTGATCACCAGGTAGTAGGTAAGTAGTAAGTAATCCCTTACCTAAATCCAAGTCATTCTCGCATTTTAGCGTTTCTCTCTTACATGATATCGAACTGATGAATCGATAAATAAACCACTGCGTTTTAGGAAGGCGGCTGCGTGACATGTACGCCTCTCAGCCGCCAACCTTTCAAAGTAAATAAAAATTCCAAGCAATAATGCAATCATTCATTCACATTGCTAGCTTTCTCGGAAGATGAGATGACCGATTAGGGTGACGCCTTAAATAAGTGTGGGCACCTAGCGTCGGACCATGCTGCCTCATATGTAGTCTCCTTGACCTCTCCCATCTGAGAAGCGTCTAACTCTGTTTACGTAGCTTCAGACCCTGCAATCGGATGATTCTTCAATGACAACCCATGCAAGTATTTGGTGCAAAGAATCGAGGTCACTTCGGTAATGTCAAGGACAGCTCTATCATTGAAATTCCCGAGTCTTGTGTTTATGAGATTGCATGCGAGGCAAGAATGAGACGAAACTGGATGCCTCGGTATACAAAATTAAGGTTGGCACCCTACGCGATACTGGCAAAAACGTTTGGACGATATAGTTGACTGTTCTGTTGAAAGGGAATCATACTTGCGACAACGAGTACTTACCTGGGAGTTGATGCAAGGGTTCTAAGTAAAGGGGGCACAGCGTTTAGAGTACATGTACTACTAAACGGAGGCTCATCAATTATAACAGTACCTCTTCTCTACATCGACATCGGTCTTGATGTTCACGGCAGATTAATACTAGTTGTCGGCGTGTAGCAGTTTCCGCAGGAATATTCTAGCTTTGTCGATCGTGATGAAGAATCGGTATTTTAGGCTGCAGCTGCGGCTGCCTGGCAAGTTCATTTCGACGTAGTGATGACTCCTCATGCGGGACCTGCACTACCTTTCGCATTCCCTACAAAAGCGCCAGCAAGATCACGCTGTTTTTGAAGTATCATTGCAGATTTATCTCTTGCTTTCTTGAAATTGACGAGGCATCCATTTTACAGGTTAAGCCACTGATTATTGGCGGCCTGAAGCTTTGTTACATGCGCGACGATCTTCAACACTAGCTTGGTGCGGGTTCCATAATGGACACGTAGTAGCTATAGATTGAAGAGGGAAATGCAAAATTGGAGCAAGAGTAGAGTAGTAGAGAAACCGTAGGTGTCACGTTGCTACCACTGGCGACTGCATAGTTTTGGGCAGGGGGACACGTGAGGTTAACATCTGATATTTGCCGGACCGGGGTAGGTACTAGTAGTATCATATTGTGCCAATAAAAACTGAGCTTCGGAGCTGTGTAAAAGTAAGTGATCATAAGTAGGTCATGTTGTTTCGCTTTGACGCTCCGCAATAACAGTAGGGGAGACATAGACTAACTAGAAGGCCTTGAACAAACTGATGAGTTCCCAGCTAAATTATAGTCGAGATCACTCGTATTTAAGCCTCTAAAGTAAGTTTAAGGCAACGCTGCCTTAGCTGTAGTTTGAGATGATGGATTATCTGATCAATGGTGTGCATTTACGTGCGTAACAGGTTGTTTTTGAAAAACTGCCTTTTCTGTGTAGGGAAAGAATAAATTCATAAGGATATCATAGATCCTATGATACATCAAATTGAAACCAGACTGCGTAGCTAAAATTGCAATGTGCGTCAAGGTAGCTTAGATGGTTGTTCGCATTTTAGAGAGAAAAAAGTCGTCTAGTTTCATCTCACCGAACATTTATTGATAAATCTGAAACAGGTAACAATATATTACTCCGTACTTTATGTACACACTGATCATGTACACACTATATACAGATTTCGTGCCTTCTCGACCTGGATAATAATGCAACGTACAGAGTAGTACGACTATAATATACAGCTGTACGTTCAAAGTAAATCATGCAATCATCGCTTTCCTACCGGATCGAGAACCCGTCTGCTGGTCGCAAAAGGGTCCTTTTACGAACCTTTTCTTTTTCGGATTCCTTTTCCTCCTTCGCATAGTCATCCGATCCTCGATCCCGAGGAGTACGTGGATATCCCTCCGTAGCCCCCTAAGACAGACAAGTCTTGACATGTGTGCAATGCCAGGCGGTTCTGGGTGCAACGTCATTGTTCACATATCGGCTACATAATACTAATATGATAGGTGTGTCCAAGTGTCTCCTTTCCAAGGCAACTTTGTTCTCAGATGTGCTAATAACTCTATGTGTTGTCTTTCCTTCCCTTCTCTCCACTCTTCCCGCTGGCTTAAGATGGCATGCTGCTGGTTGGAAATATGATATAAATAATAAGACATCTGGTTCGTTACACGGACGCGCCCTGTTGGGCGGAGTTGGGCGGCGGAGCATCAGGTGACCTGCCTCGATATCGACCTATCCCGGATCGGAGAATGATACTAGTATAGTAGTATGAGGAAGTAAGTATTTATATGATATTATCATAGTAGTACCAAAGAAGTCATGCGGATGGACGGAGTAGGTCAGATCTGGTAGAGAGAGGCCTTATACAATCAGTCCGAGTACTGTAGTAGTACATACATAGTACATACTAGAACGCGAGTATATATATATGATACGATACTGGAATACGGTTATAGGGGTTCTCTCACCGGGCAACTATATTTCTACCATAAAAAGCAGTACCTTAAGTCTTCGAAATTAATCCATCTCTGAGCTTATGATAGACGATCTGGAATACTAGTAACAATTTGTATGTACATATACATACCAGGCTGCATGGTTAACTATGAAACTAACAACTCACTAATAATAATAATCGAAATACGGCTGACCCACGAAAAGTGGCGGACGCGAGTGCACTTATACATACAGTACTAGATATTGTGGGGTTGGTCCGAGAAAGTAGGTGATCCAATGATTCTCACAGCGTCGTGACCTGGGACTATTTGTCTCCAAAGGGGGTATCGGGGCTAACCCTGGGATGCGAAGACAACGTGTTATGACTGTACAGGGAAGTCTGGCGAAGCTAACTCGATCATTGACTCCTTTCACGCGCTTTACAGGGATCCAAGCTGGGACAAGGTCTCGACGATCGATGAGAGGGAAACTACGGAGTAACATACCGCGCTGTACGAGAAGACTTGTCAAATTGCAAAAGCTTGGAGAACCCATATCGACGATCTACTTTGACTACTAGTAGTAGTTGGTGGTGGAATGAAACAATCCGTTTTCTCACTACTCGCTAAATAATATAATACGTGTAATAATAGAGTCACGGTAACGGACCCTTAGTGGAGTCCCATATACTAATAGAGCAGAAGGCCGCCTCATCCGAAATTATTTCCTCAGCAATTCTACGGAAATCTCTTGGTGACATATCGACATATCGAATATGTATTTCCTCAGGAATTTCGTACAGAGTATATTCGTTAAGTGGAGAAATAATAGTAGGGCTGATTCGTCATTTGCACGATTTTCGAAGGTGAATATGACATGCCAGATAATCGTCTTCGATGACTCCAGGAGGGTGCTAACCCGATCGACTACCGAATGCAGTAACTAGGTTTACCATATTCTGCACAACCGAAAGGTACAAATTGATGAGCCCGAAGGTACTATAGCTATGGCATATTTATAGCTCGGCTAGACCAAGATCCTGACTCCTGACAGGCTCGTTCGACTTGAATCATGTCTGACTCAAGCCCGTAGTGACCTTGTTTGTTTCTAGATCTAGGGAGGGGTAGTAGCAATATAGAAGGATGTATTCAAGTAATTCTATATAGTTTTGAGGATTATTAACAAAGTCCCCTATACATGTTAATAGTATATTCACAACAGATTGTCAAGAGTTTCCGGTGTAGCGGGTCCTGGGGTAATTGTATTCATAATACTATTAGTGGTCCTGTCATATAATCGCTAGTATACGATGTAGTCGCAGTGGTGTGGTGGCGGAAGTCGTGGATGAATATCGGCAGTTGACTCCCATCTGATGATCCACCGCGTCTCAACGGCGTCTGTCTGCGTTTGCGCGGCTGCCTGGTTGCGCTCCGAACGAAACTACTTTGGGACGGGGAAGGATGGAATCCGGAAAGGGTTGAGGCCAGCATGACCAATAGCTGCCTGGATCCGGCGTTATTTTACAAATATGAGACCTCTTGTGTTCAAACAACGCGGTCGGTGGTCATTCAGCCCCACCTCAAGTTGACCAAGCACTATCATGGAAGCTAACTATGATAAGTTTCAAGTCTTACAAGACAGGATGATGGGCGTGGCGGGGGTTGACAGATCGTCCCTCCGCAAACCGCCGGCACGGCAAGGCCCCATCCCCCGTCCTCTCGGAGGGCAGGAAGCTAAAGACACTAGGGGCGGGTGCGGAGTGAGAGTGACTATGGGGAGTTACCTGTGTACACACCTAATATGATAGGATAATACTGTAGAATATGATGGAATGGACGGGGTGAGAATCAGAACTCGATCCTCGGATCCAGGCAGGTTTGTCTCCATCTGCACTCCATTCTCCCACATCATCACCTTAAGGACAACGAAGGCATATGGTTTGAAGGGACGCATGAAGGGCGTGACTCCAGATCACCACCATGACGGATTTCGAAAGACGGAGTCTTTTCGTCCTGGCTGACTTGCCTATCAAATCTGTTAGGAAGGACGCATCATCAGCCCCCCAAACTTTAAGACCAGCAGATGAGCAAGCGCACAGGTCGCGTGAAAAGGGGGATACGAAGAGCGGCGGAGGATCCGGTTGACGGCGCGTCCAAGATGACCCCCAGCACATATCATAGTTTCTGCACGGGGCTCGAGTGTTGAAAGGCTGGCAAAGTCCGCCAGAGTCTAGAGAGAGTTAAATGTATGATGATTGACTGGCTCGGTGGCGAGTCAAGTCGGGTCCGTTCATCTGGCCATCTCCGCCTGCTTGCTAGTTTGGGTTGGCCTGTTTGTTATTATTATTAGTCTGTCCATGTGGTTGTTGATTCATCCCTTTGGTCCCTCGCTGTTCCGCTGGCTGTCTTCTTTTCTCTTTCTCCGCTTGGGTCTATGTGAGAGAGAGAGAGAGACAGAGAAGAAAGAGAGTTGGAAAGCATCCTCCATTGGATTGCAGGGCACGAGGGATTTCTTCCGTCATCTAGACGATAACGGGAGGTACGAGGTTAGCGACAAGAAGGAGAAGCCCAGGTCGTTCAGACCATCGTCGAATAAATGGGGACGACTTGGTGGTGAGGGGCTGGCTGGTTGCTTCTGGACGAACTGGGTCTGGCATCTGCACGCCAGCCTTCCGCATCCGGCACAGTCGCCGACTACAGATCCGATTTTGCGCACGGATCCATTTTCTCCTCCGCTCTGCCCAGATGAATAGCGCCATCGTTTACTTTGGTGTATTCCGTAGCAAGCCAGCTGCGAAACCATCTATGATTGATTGTCAATTGAAGGCGCAAAGGCTTGAATCATGGAAGGTTTGTGCCCAAGCATCGCTTTACTCTTTGACGGCACAGCGCTGGGGATTCCGATGCTTTTAAAGGCCTTGACACCCAACGGGGGTTCCCCCCGTTGTTCTTATCTGGTCATTGTGTGTATATTGTTCGTACCCAGTTCAGTTAGAGTACTCCTAACTCGACAACTGTTATATCGTAAACATCCGAACATACTCCAGTTGAAGAGAGGCTCTTGTTAAACCCCTTCTTATTTATTATTCCATATTCCATATACTTTTGTCGAGCCAGACGGCCAGCAGCTGCGGAGTGGTCCAAATTCAACAAAGACAACGACGGCCAGAGCTATCCGCACTTCAACCTCACCATTTGACCAAACCTGCTATAGTCTACATCAGATCTACTATTTCGTATGTATGTCCATCTGCCCATGCATGCATCCCAAACTGGCGCCAACCGATCTTTTAGAGGAAGTGTGGAAAAGCTTCTTGTATTTTATTTATGGTGGTTTGTCGCCCCTCATTCATTTATCAGGTAAGAGGTCAACCCTAATTCTATCGCCCCAGCATCAGCATTTAGAATGGGAATTCTCATCCAGGCGCGTCGTCTTTTCTTCAGTTGTCTAGATTGCATCTTCTACCCCCAGTGTGATTGTCAACCATAGAAAACAAATTTGCGGGAGACAGTGCGACGAGGGGATTCCTGAAGGAGTGAGACAGAGGCATAGGACGGAAGGACGGAAAAGAGAACCAGGAGGGAGAAAAAATAGTTATTCTAATCCCATATATTTATATATCTTTACTCCAAGGAAAAGAAGAGGAGAAGAAGAGAAGAACAGGAAAAGAAAAAAAAAAACGACTTTTGGTTCTGACGTCTCACAACTCCATTACTGTTTCTCACTCCGGATTGGATGACTGAGCGTTCTGTACCTGCTGCACCCAGACTTCTCATCCCATCCATACTCCATCCTGGACCGTCCTATCAGACCTTGCCCTTCTCTAACCCATTCCATCTTCCATCCCATCTTTTTCCTCCATTCCTTCCATCCTTCCATCCTTCGATTCTACCCCCCTCTTTCTCCGTGTCTGCGGTTCTCGTCTTGATCTCTCTGCGAGTGCGGAGTGACACACCACCAGCATCCCTCTCTCTTTTACCACCCTTTCCCTTTCCCTTTCTTCCCCCCCTTCCCCCCCCCCCCTTTCGACTGGTGTTCACATTATACTTTCCCACCTCCCGATCACATCACATACATACATACATACATGGCATATATCCGCCCCTTCGAACAGTTCAGTTCAAGAAAGTCCGTCCGCGGGTTTTTGTCCTAAGACGACGTTGAAGAATCGACCCCCGACAACGTGATGCAGGGGATCCCCCGCCGCCTATCCGAACGTCGCTGACGACTTCCCCGAATCCCCAACCCGTAACGACCCCGTCACAGTCTGGGTTAGTTTCATTACCTACATAAAACCTCGGATTGGAGCGATTACCACATTATCATAGTATGTTCAACTGCTCTTATTATTTATTACTTTATCACTCTTTCTGTAAGCCAAAAATACGAATCCACACATACTCCATACCTCCTCTTACTATCGTTCCTATCTATCTCCTATATCATATACTTTTATCATTTACTACCCATACTAGTCTCCCCCCCTTGATTATTTACTATTACACATAGCTCCAGTCACTACTTTGGATCATATGATATCCTCTTCACTAACTCTCGTCACTGACTAATTGCTTAACTGGGCACTAGTCTATTATTTGCCAAAATCTGCAGAGTTACATCTCCATCTCCATTGAGCTGCTTTAGCCACCAGTGCTGCATAGGTAACTCTCCTGCCCCAGTCTACCCCTACCCCAGTCCCCAGTCCTTGTCAGTTCATCGTTCATCTCCAACTCCCCCCCCCCCCCCCCCCCCCCCCACGATTCTACCCGGAGGAATGGTCGATGTCCCCAGTGAATGCATGAAAGAGCATGAAAAGCATGTAAGAGTAAATTCGCGAACGAGACTAATACATTGGTCGCTGCTAACGAGTCTAATCTGACTGATCATAGTGACAAATGACGGACGCAGGACCGGACGATCATTGATATTTGAGTGATCGAAAAGGCCCGATTAACTTAGGTAATTGTCACCAAACATCGCCATCCTGAGACGAAGCTACTCCAGACGGAGCTACTCATCCTCCCGTAAGTGTTTGAAACTCCCCCTGGGTCCCCAGTCTAAGTCTTCCGGCCTGGACTTCTCCATGCTCCCCGCTCAATACGGGAATCGAGAGCACAATTCCTTTCTTCTTTTTCTCTTCAACGTTCCTGGATAAATGCGATGGCATGTCTAACTTCATGACCTAGACCGCCCGCCCGTCTTCTACATTACGTGTGTGACGATATTCCACCCCCCATCCGATTCTTCTGTTTCTCCCCCTGCAAGAGAACTCTTTTCCCTTCCCCTCCCCGCTTCCTTCTCCCTCCCAAGAGAAGGAAGAAAAGCAAAGTGAATCGCCTGAGATTGCCGGGGGAACAAGGAGAAGGGGAACCAAGAGGAAAAAAAAAAAAAAACCCCCAAAGAAGCAACTTCTTGTCCGCCCACGTTATTCAACCCGTAATTTTCGGTCTCGCCGTGAAATCCTCCGTGTCCTCTCAGTGTGGCCTCTGCCACCCAGCCTGCCGTTAGGCAATGCTGTCCATGCAGAATAACACCTTCGCCGTGGGGCCTACCTCGATGAACTTCACCAGGCCTCATATCGGGTCTTTCCGGCATCGGGTCCCCGCGAGCTCCTCGTCGCCGGTCCTCCCTATGGTGTCCACGACCAACATCTCCAAAACCATCACTATCGAGTCACCTTCGTCATCCGATGACAGCCAATCCCATGTCCCTAGCGTCACGACTGACGGCAACAGCCCTGACGATTTACCAAAGGTCTGGGCGCAGGAATCACAACCGACAACCGCAACTGGTAGTCCGACAAAATTCTTAAGTGATGACCTTCCGCGTCGAAGCATAATTATACCGGCGTCTACATCAAATTTTGCAATTACGGTAATTTCGCCAGCTGATTCCGATATGTCGGCGACGGATCAGGAGCCCAAGGTGGAGGAGATCACGGAAGACGAAGAGATACTGTCGGCTAAGGCTGTAGACAGCGACAAACTTGAGAATATCGATGCTGCCGATGCCGCCAATGCAAACATGAGCTGTTTACGGAAACGGGGTCGCGGGCGACCACGTAAGCACCCGTTGCCGACGCCTGGGGGTCAGGGAGGAAAAGTGACAAAATATCGTTCTAAGACGGGGTGCATTACTTGTCGGCGGAGGAAAAAGAAATGTGATGAAACAAAGCCGGAGTGCCTGAACTGTCAGAAAAATGCTGTGGTTTGCGAGGGCTATCCTCCGATAGAGATTTGGAAGGGCAGGCAGAAGAATGGTATGGGTTTCACTATTTGCTTCTCTCTTCTCTTTATACCGTTCTACCGCCATACTGGGATTGCCCGGCGTGAGAAACTGACTGGTATCTTTCATCGGCTTCATAGCAGTACGAAGAAATTCTATGACAGCGCTGCCCCATGGGCTTCCGGTTCTCATTGATGGAATTGAAACCGACATCGACCGTCGGTTCCTAGATCATTTCGTATTCGAGTTCAGTCGTGTTCTCACCCTGATCAATGATGACTCAAATCCTTTCAAGGAGATTCTTCTTCCGATGGCTGTTCAACACCGGGGGTTGATGCATTCGCTAATGTGCCTCTCAGGGTCGCACCTGTCGGCCCGCGATCCCGAACCACGACTGAAGGAGCGGAAGCAATACCATTTTGATCGCGCTATCACGGACTTGCGATCAAGCATCACCAATGCTTCTTCCACGGTCAGCGGGGAGCAATCTCGGCTCCTCATTGATGACCCTATCATTGCCTCGACGCTCGCGCTATGCTTAAACACCATCTGTGAAGGGGAGACTGGCGGCGAGTATCGGCCCCACATGGACGCTGCTCGATATCTGCTCGTTACGCAGCGCCCGAAGAATGAGAAGTTTCGGCAATTCATCGTGGAGTTTTTTCAGTATCACGATGTTTCCAACTCGATTACATCGCTGGACCGTCGCCCTGTTAATCTGACCGGCGAGTTGCATTTGCCCGACTTTGTCCCTCACGCACAAGCAGGCGCTTTACTAGGCATTTTTGATGGATTGTTTAGCTACATCTCGGAGATCACCAAGCTCCGAGATCGGATTCGCCAGCGACACAGCGAAGGACATGAGCCGGCAGTAGATTACCACACGTTAAGTGAAGCGGTAAACATTGACTCTGCTCTTCGTGGCTGGGAGCCTTCTTACCCCAAGGGAAATGCCAACTGGTACGCAGCCCAGCTGTATCGACAATCTACTTGGGTTTACCTGTACCGAACCATCCGTCCCTCACGCCGCAGTGACAAGATTACAAAGGTTGTCGATGATGCCCTCGCGTACTTGGACCGGTTGCCCTTGGATGCCGGCGCCTATAGTGTGATGCTGATGCCACTGTTCCTTCTGGGTTGTTCAGCGTTCGAACCTTCCCAGCGGGACCGGATCAAGAAAGGGTTTGATGCACTGAAGGCATACTCAAATTTGCGCAACATTGAGCCCGCTCTCAGGGTCGTGGGAAAAGTCTGGGAGTTGATGGATAACGAGCCCGAAGATAGCTGGGATTGGGAGAAGATCATCAAGGACATGAACATGGATTTCTTGATCACTTGAAGCAGTGACGCTTCGGGAGGAAGCTCGACTCCAGGTGGGATTATCCCCAGGATTCATCCCTTTTGCCCCTCGGCGAAGGTATCGTAGCGACGGTCGTCGCGACATAATGGTATTTTGGATGATAGTCAATCCTTTTCACCTCCGCCTCCGTCGTATAACCTCCCCCCCCACCTCCCCCATGGGTATTTATCTAGGCATTTGGTGATGGATGTATGAGGTCTGCTGATACTGCGCTCATCGAAGTCGCAGCTCCAAAACCAGGCATTGGGGGATTTTACGGAATGCGAATGACACATCCAAGGCTGGACTTACGCGTTGCATAGTAGCGAAAGGGCGTCTGGGATGTTTTTAGGTAAATCAGGAGAGAAAAGTCTTGGATTGGAGTCTTGGTTGGGATCTATCAGTATGGTTTGCGGTACCGAAGACCCCCCTTAATCGTACGATTTATTCAATGATATGATTTGTCGGTATCCGTCTCCTTCGGGGTCCTATGTATGAGGTGTACTACTATGTATGATAATTTTCTTCCATAGTCATCCGAATCACAAGCCAACCCATATTGGCCCGCCTATCCGCTTCGCTTCGGGCAGAGCGGTTGGTAGTTCAACTCGGCTGCAGGCTGCATCTGCAGTAATTCAAGATGTTGCTGTAAATGTGTGCGAGTCACTCTGTTGAGGCGTCAATACGCACCGTCCTGACGAAGCAGCTTAATTCGACATATGATTTTAAAGCTCTGTTTTGAGCTCTCATCCTCAACTCGAGTTCAGTCACATACAACCATCATTGGCCTCTGTGACTGCTCCAAGTACCACAATACCACAACCCCAAAATTCTTTCCAGCCATACTTTTCTGACTGTTACTACTATAATAACAACCCCATCCCTCTTTCATTCCATGGAAAAAGGAAACAAAAATTTAAGGACTTTGGAGCCAAGTGCTGCCCAAGAACTCTGTGTATCTGTACTGAATCTAGTTGTCATATCATGGGATAGAAGAGTGTATGGTACCTACTTATATTAGTAATATCCGGATAATTTTCCGGAATGGTGCTTTTTACTCGGGGAGCTATGGACCGCATCAGAATGCTTACATAGCTAATCCTTTTAGAATGGGCTAGCGCACCCCGCGATATTCCTATAGTACATAGTATGTTAGATGCAGATATATATAGATATGTATATGTATATCATATCACATACTAAATAATATTAAGACTAGTCCAATTACTATGATACTATGATACTCCCCCGGTTCTGAGTTTCGTCACAGTAATAACTTGATACATACCTAGGTACTATATAGTAATACCGGACGGCTGAGCGGCGAGGATGACAGGCAGGTGAAGCTGCGTATGTATTTCACTCTTATTTGAGAAAGGCGGATTCAGAACACAAGCGTTCGCTAACTGACTATATGTAATAACTATGATAGTTCGGTTGGTTCGCTGCTAAAAAATATGATACTATCAACTGTCGGTAGACCAGCTAGGTAGGTACATACTTAGACCTGCCGAGAGAAATGCAAGTCTCCGACAGAAGAATTCACTAACTAGTTAATGCTTTAATAATAATGTTTTGTTTTTCATTTATCATATCATTACTCTCAGATGTAGTCATAGAGAACCAATGACCACTTCAGGGCTCCCAACAGTCATGTGCAGAATCGAATATCAAGTACATACATACAATAAGGTAACTTTACTTCCTTACATATACTATATCGGGAGTGGTAGTGTACTATATAGTACTATCTACCAGGTCCTTGTCGATCATTTCGTATTTGATTTGTGGGGAAGCGGCGGTTCACCTATCATACAGTAGTTACTTCCGCTGTATCGGGAACGAGAACATGTCATATAATGATAGCTTTCATTTGAGCATCATATCACACTGACACTAATACTTCTTGGCAAGCTGTCTGTCTTGGGCTAAGCTGCCTTGCCTGTGGGAGTTTGCTGCGATGTGGACATACTCACTTCCAGTACCACAACAACCACTTGGACGCCATGCCTCTTTTCTCCGTTAGAACGTTAGTTCCATTCGTGCAGGGTGAAAACGATACAGACGTGATCATCAATGGCGTTCATTTCAACCGAACGGCGCTCGGCTATTTTAACTACACCCTGTACTCGAACGGTACTCTTTCAAATGGAACAGAGTGTTGGCTTAGCTTCGACCTCTACCAACCCCGCATGCTCATGAACGGAACATTTATCAATGGCACCTCTTGTTACTCCCCCATTTTCGGGCTGGGCAGTCATGGAATAACCGGGATCGCCTTTGCGGCTATGTTTGCCGCTTTGGTCATGTTTACATTAGTGAACCTGCGTAAGCACGGAAAGGCGTTCTTACCACGGGAAAAGAGATCGACAGCCGTGGGCCGTCGATGGATGTGGTATTGGCTGTTGTTTGTTGAGACTTGCGGGTTGATTGGCTGTCTTATGAGCATCGATGTCGACCGTGATTACGTTCAGAGCATTCCGCTCATCCTACAGAGCTTGTTTTTCTACCTCTTACTTCCCGGCCTGATGGCGTCAGTGTGGGAAGGCGTTCGACGCTGGTAAGAAGTTTCCAGAAGCCGTATATCTCTGATGAACAAACATATGCTCATCTGCCCTTTTGGCAGGGGCATATGGCAAGAACGCCAGATCTTCGATCGAGACGCCTTGGCATTCTCCGCACAGAGCACGCGGGAAAAACAGGAGTTCTGGATCCCTCTCATTTTCTACCTTTTTGCCTGGACGAACTTTTTCTTGGTAATCCTGCGAAGCTGGACGCCCATTCAACTGCAAAGAAGTCCCGAGCAGCAAAATTTCAACGCTAGACCCGCAGCCACAGATGTACGATTCAAAGCCGCCGGCTTTCTGGCCGCTGCAGGATTGGTTGTCATTTGTTATGGTCTGGGGCATAGCATTTATCGCTATTATCCACGACCCGCGGGTGTCTTGCGTCGCAAACTCTTCTACCTTCATGCTGCTCCTGACAAGTTCAAAATCACAATCATCCTCCTAGCCGTAAAGATTGGATACACGGTTGCGTCTAGCTTTGAATGGGCAATTTCCCCTCTAAATTTTAATGTGAATTCTGGGTGGATATACGGCTTGGGTTACACCCCACCATTGCTCATCGTAATAGTTTTTAATGTCTACGGTTATATCGAATCGAACGAAGACGAGGTTTTGATTGCACAGCGTGCAGAAAGGAATCACAACGGTGGTTCCGAACTTTGCGTCGAGCGCAAGGAACCTAGCTGGTGGAGGAAGATGAGGCCTGACTATCGGCCTTCAGCCGTGGACGAGCGTGGAAGAATCAGGTCCCATATGACAGAGATCGGAGGCGGTCGTCCAACTCAGCGTAACTTGGAGCGCTACATCGAATTGGGTAACATACATAATACCCACTATATGAATGATTTTGATGGTCATGGTGGCACCCAAAGAACTGACCACAACATTGACATTTTCTCGCCTTCTTCGAATATGGCTGATAGATGGACTTCAGGCGACCGGCGATCGGTGACTACCGAAAGATTAACAGGCTCATCAAATGCTTCAATATTCTCAAATACCTCGCCGCAGTATGTGAAGAGTATGCTGGATATATAAATTTGCCAGATTATCCATACCCTGAAAGAAGCGTTACTGCTTATGCTTAACAAAAGGTGAAGGAACAAAGCCTAAGTTAGCTAGCCTGTACTATATTATAGTTTTCTGTTCTGTGCTCCATCGACGCACGCGAATGTTGTAACAAATCATCGGAACCTCAGAATCCTCTGCTGTAAGCAAAAGACGAGAGGAAAAGGAAATCCCCGGATGTAGAAGAATTCTCCTGGACAACTCTAAGGATCAAAGTTCTTGCTCCGTATATAGGGATGTTCGCGGACGGATATAAGGGTCTTAATGAAGGATTTCGAACTAGGGGTCCCTTTCTTTTTCCTATCAACAACGACCTTTCCGCCGAGTTCCTCCTCGCTTCGTTGGAAGAAATTTCCCAGCTGCGGGAGCGAAATTCCGAATACATATATACCTTGCAAAATTGGGGTTTTTGATTCAGCAGCTCAGCTCATTTGACGTGTTCTCTATTCCTCGGATGTTCCAAAATTGTATCCGAACGATAAAGCCTATGTAATGCTGTTCATCGAAGTGAATAAGCATACGTTCGTTAGAACCCAGTCATCTATATGAGACGAACTCAGAGCATACCCTAATTCTACAGGTTTTCCTAATGTCAGTATCAAGATAGCTTATATTAGGCCCATGTATCAGGGAGAAAGCTTTGCCCAAATAGTATATTCCTGTCTATATACCGAAAGGCCGCCAGGTATATTGATCGATTGACTGTCTGCAAGCGAAGCACACGGGGAACCAGAGCCCTACTTGCAGGAATCAAGCTTTCACGCTTGTTTACAGACGGTGCAAATGTTAATAACGATACGCTTGCAAGCAAAATCAATGCAGCCGATAAATGCGGGGAGTGCAAGTCCAAATATCAAACAATAAAACACCCCTTGATTCTCTAATAAAAGAACTCAATCGACCTTTGGGGAACTTTTTTTAGTACCATATGCACTGAGGGGGAGTTATTCAGAAAAAGGGGCAGCTTTCGAATAAAATACTAATCTTTCATAGCAGCTCAAGTAACTTCTTCCGTTGCCGTTTCACAAAACAAGATACCAAGTCTCAGCTGAGGAAATTAGACTACTGGGCGCTTACCGAAATGCACAACGGCCGTTTGGGGACTTATGATAACCGGATTCGTGCGATTCTATATCCCTCAAAAGTCTATTTTAGGATTAAGGATGCTGTATATAGCAACTCAGTGGTAGGACAGCCGTGTAGCTGAAGTCCAATCTAATACCTTACTTACTACTGAGAGTGTCTTATCCTCATTTATGATTCGGGGACCTGCCCGCTGACAGTACCATGTGGGATGCTCTAGAATATTGAAGCCTTAAACAATCTTCCATATTTGTCCTTTGTCATCGGAGATGCCCTCTTAGAAGTATCTTAATTATCTAACTTCAAACGTTTACCGAAGGCTTCTCTTCGTAGTTGTATGCGCTGCTTTCTTGTGGATTTTCCTCTCAACAGAAACCAGCGATATAAGGGCCATGGTGTCCTATGAAAACAGAAATTGAAGCTTCAGTGACAGATGATTCAGATCATTCATTCTGGCTAGAGTCTACAATTGGTGAAGGTAAAATATATGTCAGAATTCTACGGCCGTGGTATCCACAATCATAGCGAGCAAATATGATTGGTGTTTCAAGTTTCCTTCTGCCGCCTGTGGACAAAGAGTGATCACCGAAGCAGTTCCCAACAAATGTGCCTCCATTGTATGTTGTTGAGGGTTTGCTCGAAGAGAGTATACCGAGTATTCCACTTTCTACTATATCCTTTCGATTTATTGCAGATATGTATGTGGTCTGAACTAGCACCTCCTCGAGCTTTCTTCGTTGGAATACCCATCAGCAGCCGTGAATAATTTCTGTGTCCCCGGAGAGTTCTGCGATTGTTTGATGGTGGTTTCGGACGTGATTTTTCTGGATTCTCCAAGAGAGGCAAGATGTCTCATATACCCCGAGGAAGATTCCTTCATTGGGGATATGAGAAGAATTCAGGTCCCAAACATGACAAGCTTGATGCGTGCGTAACGTCGTCCCGTGCAACTGTCCAGCAATCCATAGAAACCATCCTCGCATTCAATCCGGGAATAAAGCTGTCATGGATAATATCAATTAACTCGTGAGCATAATGCCGTTTGTAGTGAAATGGAAACGGGTTGGATTAGATCGCTGCTACTCCGATCGGCCGTTCGGCCATTGGTCTATACGCTTTGGTGCATCCCCTCCTCCTCTCTTCCTACAGGGAGATGTCACCTCCGCTTAAGAAGCTACGAAAATGAAGAATACTATCTGCCCTTTTAATATGTTAACAACCCCATCTTCGCATACTTTTGAATGACTAATGAAACAATGATCTTCAAGGCCCAAAGGCTCCAAAAGGTTTCGTGCAGAATGGGAGAATTCAAAGAGAATCGTAACGATTCTAGGTAACTTCGGAATGAGGTCTCGGGAGAGTAATTATGATGCGATTTTGACTTCTTCGCTCACGGTCCAGGCTGTTATTCATGCCGCCAGCCAAGAACTTTCCAAATGAAGGAAAGGAATGGCTTGAATAGCTTGGACATAGGTGGGAACGTCAGCAATGTTTCACTAGCCTATTCTAATCATATTTTAGAGCACAGAGGAGCTCGACGTTATCCATATAATAGGCACAAACATTACCGCCATGCATCGAAGCCTGTCAAAATTGGCCTGCATACATCCCTACATCTGACTACTAAGTGAGACCGGATTTCCAGCCCCTCTCAGAACATACGTTTGCGAACATACGTTTGCCCAGCACTTCGAAATATGGAACACATTGCTTAGTGTTGCTCTCAATGACGAGAGTATGCCCGGGTATCTACAGCTCCTTACCTTTCTCTCTGTTCACGTCTTCAAGCAGGAAATGGTGGACGCAGCAATCTACGAGGTCCATCCAGGCGGACGGAAGGACGTGACCAACATATTTGACCACACCGTTGGATGCGGCTTCACAACCACCGGCCTGGATCATACTGACCTCCTTGGGCCGACAATCGAAAGCATCGCCCGGCACAAGAGAGGCATCATGAAGCACTCCACGCCTGCCTTTCGGCAGTTCAAGAGCCAGAACGCAAGGGGGGTGCTCGAGAATGGGGCCTTGCAGTTGGGTCGCCTGATCAAGTTTGTCGAAATCTGCAAAGACCTGCCTGACAATTCCAACTTATGGCTTAAGGCTTAGAAGGCGAACGCTTCACTAGCTATTTGGATAGCGAAAACATATCTCAACCGGAGCAACGATGAGTTAAGCGCAAAGGATCTCAATATAGGATTAGCATAATGAAATTGCCCCGGACGGTTTCATCTCATCGAGCAAGGGAAAAGCTGTTGGTTCCTGGACTGCGCGCATAATGCATCGAGTATCCCTGTGGGGTTGGAATGTTTTGAGTCCGAAGTCCGCTCGCCAGCCAGACCCGGGCAGAATTACACAAGCTAGCCTCGAATTCTCATCTTCGGTCATGAATCTAGGCGTAATACGCGTGACTTAATCAATCCCATTGTTCGGCACTGCAAGGATCACGAATTTGCTTTTAACAGTGTCATATTACCGCCATATGAACGCCACGGTACGTTGACCTCTACTCTTCTGTCTTGCTTTCACCATCCTGAATTTCATACAGGGTCTACAGCACACGATGCAGCGACAGAGGACCATAGAGAGCATTCTGACGAAAGATTGAAGGGCTGACTCGCGTTTCCTTTGTCCTCGCTTTGACAGATGCTCTTGCCAGGGCAAAACAGCAGAGCACGCAAAACAGGGCGCTGGTCTTGATCACCGGTTCCACACATCTTGTTGGGCAAGCGTTAGATTTACTGCGAATAGGCGAGAAATGCAGAAGAATAGAATATATGATACTTAGCCACTTAGTCCAACGCCTGTTTTCCATGACGGATGTCCATCATTCTACCGAAGACCAGTAAAATGGTATTGATATCCAGTTTTTTGGTATAGTCGCAGAGTCTTTGTAAGTAGGCGTTCGCACTCATGAGCATCTCCAAGTCTGCACATTAGCTCGCGTTTCGAATACATAACAATCATGCCTATATACCCATCGACCAGCCGCAGTCATGCGATACCGCCCGCGCCGCATCCTAACGGGCAATAGCATGGAGCGGAGGTCCTCGCATATGCTCAAGGATGGCAAGCACAGCCAATATCCTGAAACGGTTGATCTTTCCCACTTTCCTTAGCCGGCTGGTGCTGTCAAATTCGACATCATCCACGGACCGGGGAGCGAGTCATGGGAGATCACCAAGTCGATGAAACAGGCCCGGAAGATCTTGGAAGGCTTTAAGAAGAATTTTAGGCGCTTTGGAGAGATGAGCATCCACCAGACCCAGCTGCCAAATTCGCTTGTCTGTACTTGCCCGGTCGAGAAGCTTGTCCGTGATTTCGGTTCCATCCAGGAATGAAATGATTAGTGCGTCGTCATTAAGTTTTCCAACACGATCTTATTTCCGATGAGCCCATCCGGGACCATATGTTTGCTCTTGTAGGTCATTTGACAACGAGAATATTCTGCCGGCTTGTAGCTCGACGTAGGCTGAAGACCCGCGCTTCTAGGTAGCTTGCGCGAAACGACAGGTGGCGAAACATTGGCGATAGGTCAGGGGCTGAAGAAAGAGAGCCTTATCAGTTCAACACAATCTGTTAATTCAGCAAGTGGCCGCTGAGTTTTGGTAGTGTATCGGGAATTGTCCATGGCTTGCATGTCCAAGGCAGGCCCTACGTTGCTGAGATAGGAAGTATATATCTTCATAGTATAGAAGGCCCTATCTTTAGGCTGTAGTGGTGCGTGTACGGCGATAAAAAATATCTTCCTTTCCGGGTGCATTGCGGGGGGCAGCCAGGCATCGATAACCGTATCTTTCCAATTTGCACTTGTTAAGTTAGCGTCATTCGCGAGTCATGTGGTCAGGATCTTTTTTTTTTTGCACAATGCGCTGCTGTCCTGAAAGAGCATAGAATAGGAAAGTGCAGGCGCCATTGTTAAGTTATACTTTCGGCTCATGCCTGCAGGTGGAAAGCCGCAGGCTAGTCCAGAACTGGAGGCAATTTTTTTTCGCTGCATGGAGAAAGCAACTACTCCAGAACAAGAAATCTTTTTTTTTGCTGTGCGTTACTAGCCTTATGGTCCAAGCTCAAGCGCGATGCATCGTCCTTCTCGTCGTGGGGTCTCTAGTGTGATCTTTCACCGGTCAGCTCATCAAATGATGTATAGGGAATCTCGAGTCTGAAGGTGCGTATCCTTCGGTGAGAAGCCGGGAATGTCAAATCAAGAAAATTCGCCAAATGTAAGTTGACAGCCCGCAATACAGGAGCTACCGCTTACAAATAGAAGTTGGGACAAACCTTCATGGGTTTTAAACCTATGGATTCAGGTGAGCACGAGAGGGTCAACCTATGTCTTGGTGGAGCGGTTTGAGATTAGCAAAGCCGGCGCCGGATCTGCCCGTACCAGCTGGCTGACATTGCGCAGATAAAAATGACACACATCCATATCAAGTCGAAGTATCTCCGAGATGTCTTGCCGGCAGTTTTCGATGATGTCAAAGCAGCAGGCTTAAGGAATGATAAATCTTCTAAGGTGATACGCTCTAGCTATATTCTCCTGCTAACTAGAAGACAGACTAGGGCCCACCTCTCATTCCAATTCTGCTAGCTCACCGCCGTGGGAAAGCGTCTAAAGAAGCAGCATCAGATGAAATTACGCACTTAGACCTACTGACCAGCTACATGCAAGAGAAATATGCCACCCTCTCTCAGCGACTCGATGGACTTTTGTAGCTTGGGAGATTATATGACTTGCTCTGGGCTCTTTTCAAGCCAAATATTGACGCCTATACGATCTACGACGGAACAGGTAAACCACGGTGCGTCAACATCATGTCGGGAAAGAAAAGAGTAATCTGTTTAGGACATTCTACAATCCCAACTATCAGTATCTGGACTTAGATGGTCACGGGATCAGCTTCGTCTCTACCGACCTCAAGGTTCCAAAGTTTTCAGCCGTCAAGTGCATTGCAGCTTTGCCTCGCTTCCCTCTCGAGTACCACCCGAAAAAGATTAGGTGAGGGTAGACTTGATCAAATGTGGGAAGAAGTTCTATAGCTTGCGCGGTTCGTGCCACCGTTATTGTGAAGGGTGCGCTTTTTTTGAGAGAGAAGATGTGAAAATCAAATACAGTGTCAGTAGCCGGGTCATGCCCGACGCAGCTTTCTTTCGCCGGATAAATCCAAACTGCAATCAACCTACACGAGTCATCGCTGATGTCATGATCAAGTTGTTACGTTCCTGGGCGATGTCAAGTTGGTTAAAAAGAGAGCTTAACCTTTGAATGTCTTTGATGTCCGTAACCGCAAATTCGTCTATATGCGTTTAGCGAACCGTTGCGTTGCTTTCATGTTCCGAAACTTACCCCAATATTTAAAATAAAAACCTCAGGCTGGAATGGTGGGAGCACAGATCAAGAAGTTTTCGTCCGTCAAATTTTCCGGTGAGTTGAAACAAGTCTTCGATTCCTATAATTCGAGGTCGTGTTCTAGAAGGTAGCTCATCTGGATTCGCTATAGGAAAATTATTACACAGGATTGCACCGATAAACCTTCTGCATCAAAAAAAGGGCTCTCGTTACCTCTCTGCGTATGAGCGGACGGATCGAAAGTTCCAGGACAGTAAAATGAAGATTTCTCGACCCAAGTCCGATAGAAGGCCCACGGTTCAACGACATCGCATTAGGCAAAGGAAGGGGTCTCGTAGTGATGCTCCAGTATGGACGACACCATGAATTCCATGCTAACCTAACTGGATTAGTGGGGACCCTGGTCTTGGAAAAACCTTGACTGCGCAGGTGGTTATCAAACAATTCACAAGCGTCTATTATACATGATAGGTTATACCGGTTGTTATGCTGATTTTGATCATGACAGGTATCTGCTGGAGAGCTTCTGCACAATGCTAGTGTTCTCGAAGACTAATTGCAACGTATTTTCACGGCAACATATCACCAGGATGCTCTGCTTCCCCTTAACAAAGCGGACGTGTTTCTCCCCCAGACGGAGCACAATCATTTCATGAATGGCATTGTCGCGGTCTTTTTGCAGATGCTGGAATGGTTTGAAGGTGTTTTGTTCGTCACTACCAACCGAGCATCGAACTTTCACCCTGCGATTCTTAGTCGAATTCATATCGTCATCTACTTATCAGAAGTCTTGATCAGTAACGTCGTATCTACTAGTCATGCGTTAGCAATTGTGAAGATGCGGTAGTTACATTCAGTCAGAAATTCAGGGACAAGATGAATTGAACAGAACAGCTCAGGCGCCATATCAATTAGTGGTCCCAGTCAGCGGCACCATCTGGGACATGGAAGCCATTTTATTTGTGTAGGGAGCGGGGAAGAAACATGAGCGTACAAACAGCAAGCTTTTCCTACCGAGATTGATCACTCTATATTCCTTCGCTAGAGCCAGTATACATATTATCTTCACTCGGGTCTTTGAGCCGTCTTCTTAGGCTCTTCTCACCGTCACGATTAGTAGTAGATGATTGGGTTGGGCCGGCAAGAGTATATATTATCTCACTTCAGGACATCCTAGTCACGCAAAATAAATCGTAGGTCTGTCTTTATTCTTTAGGTCCAAAGGCACGTTGATATCTATTATTTTCATCGATGTTTCTATGTAAGGTTACTCCGTGTCCAATGCTTCAGGCACCCAGTCATCTCGATGTTCGCACTCACCAACTGTGATCTCTCCCACGATATAGTCCTTCGAGCGCCTGAAAATACTCTCTCCGGCTCATCGCTTATAGATGGTATTAATAGTATATCAATGGCCATCTGTGAAAGTCGTGGCCAGGTTCGACGCTGGCTATCATGAAGCCGCCATTTAAGGACAGATCCAGCAAGACGAATAAGGCTCTGTGAGAGATACAATTCATACTCATCCCCATCGCTCGTATCTTCATCTAGAGCCTTCGCTGCTAGATCAAATGTGTCGAGGGCACCCGCTAGACTACCCACATTACTGTCGCTGTCCGACCTGCCAAGCTCTGTTAATGTATCAAGAGTTCGATACTTTTCCTACAGCTTCTTGACACTTTTCAGGGCTGGCTGCTGCAAGTCCCTTTTCCAGTTTCTCTCGGTGTATTTTGCTTTTCGGAGGGGTGAAGGATGATCACAGCAGCATATACAGGCGTCTCTTGCAGTTTTGTGTAGTACTTCTCAAAGGTTAATAAGCTTGTTTTAATTTGGGCTCTGAGCCGAGTACTGCAGCTGTGCATACGCTAGAAACGCTGTTAGTCCAGAGATCCCTAGCAGGCACATGCACTATATGTAACTCTTACCAAAGACTTTTCATAATGTTTTGACAAAACGTCCATTCCATAGAATAAGATCTATTGTTGCTTTATCACCGTGGGTCTCTAGCGTAGCACGGTGAAACGGCTGAAGGAATTCAGCGACCGCATGAAGGAAGGCCCAATCCTCCGGAGTTAGATAATCGGCCTTTAGATCGTCAAAATATTTTTTCGAGAAGGCTTCAATAGCTGGCTCCTTCTCAATAGCGGCACTCAGCATTTTATGCCAACTGTTCCATCTCGTGCTATTGTCGAGAGGAAGAGCCCTATCCGCCATAGATTCAAAGTCACGGTATCGGGCGACAGACGAGCGAGTGAAAACTGCAATATTATGCAATTTTCCGAGAGGGCCAAGCCGCCTCCAAGTTGCTTTCCCTTTTAATTTTTTCCCTCTTGGCCCAGTTTCTACATCCACTTCTCTCCTCTCTTCTTCACCCTCTTCCTCATTATCTTCGCAAACTACTGCATCACCGAAAAGAAAGGCCTGAACGGCGAGGTTTAATATATGGCTGATGCAGCGAATCCGGTGGTGTACCGGATCTCACTCAATATTTTCCTTGTGGAGATGAGATTTTAGCGAACGACATAGCATGTCGTTCGATCCGTGATTATCTCCAATAATGTATCCGACCCTGTTTAGAATGCCGTAATCTAGAAGGGTTGCCACCAAAAGCACAGCCTGTTCAGCGCCTGAGTGCGTTATCATTGGCCGAAGCCCAATCAGGGCTTTTAACAGTCCGTGTGCTGCATCCACAAAATGAGCACAGATTCCTAAGAAGAGGACCTTGTTTGGTGAGGTCCAAATATCAAGTGAGTAATGAATTTTTGATGTGGATGCCTGCAGACGGCTTCGTACAAGACCCTTCGAGGAAGTGAATAAGGCAAGAATTCTCTTCGCTACCTCCGAATGGGATGAAATTATCTCCCGGTCAATAGCTGGATTAGCGGTTTTAAAGAGTGTATGCAGCTTTGGCCATTCAGCCGCTCTGAAAGGCAGGTTATTCATAATGATTAAAGAGACAAGCGCCTCGTTGATTGCTCGCTTATCCAAGATCGCTTTCAAGATGTCGATTTGAATTTGGTCCTCTGAGATACTGTACTTTTTGCATAAATCCGCAAGCTTTTTATTACTTATCGTCGTGACTTGACGTGCTGCGGATTCGAGATCGATCTCGTGTTTTGACATGAGATGGCGTCGTATTGAAGTCATGCCAGTAACGCTGTAGTCATCGCAATGTTTGCAGTAAAATATACGAGAACCATTGCGTCTCTCGGGCTCACTATCTCTCGGCGGACGAGAATGTTCCCAAGTAGATACGGCAGTTACTTTGCGACTTCTTTTCTACATAGTGATAGAGGATTCAAGGTCTGAGGCAGCTTCAGTCCCAGAGTCACAGGTATCAAGCAGTTGAGAGGATAAATCAGGATAGCAATAATAATAAGTATTCCTGTCAAAAGTATGGTACTTTTGTCTGACTCATCAGGGATATCTGTCAATACAAATTTATTCTATTGTGATCTATGTTCTATGTGATGTCTCGCTAAAAGTATAAAGTTACCCGGTAAGGTACCATATATTGTGATCGGCTACCACTTACCAGAAACCAGCCTGGAACCGAGTATCAGACTTTGACTCTGCGATTCCCAGCCGAATTCACATTGTGGTGGCGTACCGCGAGTTAAACCAGGCTCGATCCGGCATCGGTCTCTGGAGGTCGAGCTAAATGGTTGACAGGTAAGTTCGGGATTGAATTACCTATCTAATCTGCTCATAAGAGCAATTTCTTGATCCACAATATTATGTCTGCTTGGGCAACAGTGAATACCACCTAACCGGATTATTCCCACCTCCAAAAAGCAATGGAGTTAAGCCAGAGATTTATGGAAGAGGTTAACAGAATAGAGAAGTTGTGCAGTGTCTTGAATTAACCTTTCTTTATCTCATTTTTTCTGCCTGTAACATTGCTAAAAGGCAGCTTTTTGGCAGTATATTTACATCCACACGCTTTATGTCTATTTTACACCGAGCACGCTTCCCTTGTTCCCAAGTCCATCAACTGCCCGCCGTTTCATCCTGGACATAGGAATAAGCTTCGCATCATGGTAGTCAATAATCTGGATGCGCCCCTGTTCCGAATTCCATAGATAATTACCACCGTGCTGATGATCAACATGGAGCACTCCCAGCGTACGGATTTCCCTTTGTGATCTCTCAAGTTCTTTCATAAACACCGGTTCTTCCATAACTAAATCAGCTTGTTCCCCCCCCCCCCCCCCCCCCAAGACAACAGAAGCATATGTTTGATATCGCCACCCCCATGGAGGAAGAATGTCTTTACCAAATCAGTGCTCTTGAGAAAGACGGGAACAGCGGATCCTTGAGTCTTCTGGAGAATTTTGTACACATCAACTTTATAATTAACTATGCTCTAGCGCTTGTTGGTAATACCCTTTCCAACAAGGGTGTATCCGTGCGAGAATAATGTTAATTTAAAAGGCGCGCCGTATGCCCGGAAGTTCCCCAAGGAGTACAATAATGGTTGAGGTCCATATCAAATTGCTGTTTAAGTAGCTATACCAATGTCGATAAGTCAATCAGATGTCGACCGGTATCTATACCATATCAATGTAACTCTATATTAGGACAACGGTTGTCCAATAAGACCTTGTCCTCCAGCCCAATTAAGCACCCCTGTGTACAACATTACCAAGCCGAACGGTGACGCTGTTCTCATGACCCGTAACACTCATCCCGTTCCGTGCTTTCCATACAACGCACTTGGGGCGGTGACGGAGTTGACTCAGATTTTTTTTTCTTCCAGATAGGTTTCTCGGTATATTGGCATCGGAATCCGATGATTAGGTAAATTATGCAGACTGGCTGCATTAGGACGACAAGGGGATGGACCCTGATGCTTGTACGTCCGAACCGCTACAGGTGGAGACGATGAAAGGGGAGATGAGGGGGACATATTTAGAGCTCAAAGAAGGCGAATGAATCTCCGGTTCTAGGATCTGACTCAAAACATACTCAAAATCAAGCTCCCAGGTATGTAATCGAGAAATAGCATCATGTCGCTAGGCGTGACTTTGTGGCGTCCCTGCCAGGCTCATAAGAGTGGGCTGCACATTCTGCCCACAGCCTTATCGTCTGCTCTCCCGCATCTATCACACCCAGACTTGGCACCGTTAAAGCATAATAGAGAGTCTCAGGGTCATCTTCGGCCACATAGGAAGAAGAACACCTTGGACAGGTACTGGAGCTTCTTATTCTTATCAGTGGGGATAGCAAATCGCTGGACCAGCTCTTCCTAGAAATTCATCTCACGCAGTCCATAGCGGAGATACTCTGCAGACAATTTGTGGGCCGGCTTATATTCAATAGTATACAGAAGGGTATTAGTATTCCGATCCACACGGTGGACACAATATTGATCTGGTATAGTCCATTTCCGTATAACAGCCTCTTCAGTATTGGGAGTATTTAGATCATTATCAAGGGTGTTCGCATGGTTTTTAAAATGAATATCATGTCCCAAGGAGAACCGTGTGGTTGCTCCAGGAATAGAGCGTGGCGCCGTGATAACATAGACTTGATCCTCCACGGCAAATCGCTCATAAATCTGGAGATTAAGTTCACTTGCAAGTCGGCGACGGCAAACGCAGCGCCCAAGGTCTTCGGGGGCAAAACAGGGGGAGAAATTATGCAATGGAAATTGATCAAGAGGCTGAAGGAAGTTATACATATTATTAAATACTTGGTATTGAAGTGTATGAAAGTCGGGCCATGGGCGGAGATATGTAGACAAACGCGTTCAATGGGGCTGGTCACTTGGCTAGGATTTATCAGTCTGGATCGATCCTTAGAGGGTCCGACAGAAAAGAATATCAATTCTTGATGAATTCTTCGAAGGTTGTCTGTTGTGTTTTTTGCCGTTCTTCGTTCAGCTGCTCTTCAGCCTGCTTCCGTTCTTCGTCCAGCTGTTCTGCTGCTTGCTTCCGCTCTTCTTCCAATTGCTCTTGGGCTTGTCCCCGCCGTTCCTCCGACTCGAAATACAGCTTCTGATAATCGGTATCCATTTATTTGCACTTTGCTGGTTTATTAGCGATTATCCGTTGGACATAAATACCGGGCACTTGAATTCGGAGGCCAGGGCTAATATAATAACGTGTTGAGTGATGAGAAACATCCGCGCTTCTGCGCAAATGGCTCAAGGCCATGCGTCGCTGGACCGCTTAGTCGAGTCCGTATATAGAATAGTGCTTTGCAAAATGGTTGTCCCACCGGACAAACTGACTGCCGCCCGGTTGCCAATTCCTGAACTTGCCCCCTGTTTCTACCGTATAAATATACTCTTCATCTCATAGTGCTATACTCGGAAGGCTCCTAGATGATGTTCTCCACCGTATTCAAGTCCGCTTAGGCTGCGGCGAGCGTCTAAGTACGATAGCGAAGGCTATGCACGTATCTAAGAGG